>ML292934.1:40902-107064 GCA_005239495.1 Nicotiana undulata | reverse complement strand
GGGGGGGGGGGGGGGGTCCTAAGTTTTTTAGCCTAAAGGATCACCCCGTACAACATGAATAATATTTCGTAACTCCCTCTAGAAGGGGTGTTACTCATATTATTCAACGGTCACAGACTATCATCTCCTGCTACCCGATTACTATCTTTAAGTTGTTTACCTAAAGCACTCTAGTCAATTCTAAGTCGTACTCTATGCGTGCACTACCCGTCCCATACCTATGGTCCAAGAGGCATTTGGACCTCTATTTTAGGGTGGTTCTAGACCTTAACTTAAGCTTATCAAAAGGGAAAATACTAAGCGACATACAAAACAATTTAGGACTTTCACATATAAGCAAGTGAGGGCTTAAGTTAGCTTCCGCATTTAGACAACAAATGCACTCCAAACTGATTAACATTGACAGATTTTAATTAATTAAAGTTGCAGAATCCTATAGGCAGGATCTCTATGTGATACTGAACAAATGAGCAGGCAGTTATACGCAAAGCCATTTCCTTAATACAATTACCGAAACCTACATAATTTTCCTGCTGATTTTAGCATAAAGAGATTAAACCTACTGGCATGATGTCTAGATGTTTTACGTGATGATAAATAGTGGCAATCTTAGAAACATATTATGAATCACTTGTTTTGATCCTATAAGCATGTTTTCTAGTGAGGATAATAGCACAGTTTTTGAAAACTCATGAACAAACAGGAAAACATGATAGTTAAACAGATTCAGACCTATAAGCATGCTTTCTACAATTAATCCGATTTTAGAACCTATAGACATGATTTCTATAATTTGTGAACAGAACAACATGTAAACATGATTTTTGCACACACATTGAATTACACTATTTCCTATAAGCACGATCTCTAACAAGCAGAAATAAAACACAATTGAACCAAGTATTGAACCTATAGGCATGATTGCTAACATATGATGACTGAACATAACAAAGTACCTATAGACATGATTTCTAACACACAACATATAATAACACATTATCGAACGTATAGGCAAAATTTCTACCCAACTTATTGCAAGTATAAGATAAAATCCCCTTCCCAATTTAACTAATATCCCAAAATGTTATTACAATAATTATTACAGACCCAGAATGAATGTTATAAATTATAGAATAGATATAGCTATATTGTAACGACCCGACCGATTGTTTTGAGCTCTAGCACGTCGTTCAGTGGTTTGAGGCCATGAGCAGCTTCATTTCAGGTATTATGACTTGTAGGCGTGGTCGGAATTGAATTTCATGAAGTTTGGAGTCAATTCGGAAAGAAAGTCTCATTTCACACGCCTTAAGTTGGAAGAATTGACTAAGATTGGATTTTTAAGTAAACGACCTCAGAATCAGGATTCGAAGGTTCCAGCAGGTTCGTATGATGATTTCGGACTTGGACGTATGTTCGGATCGGGTTTTGGATGAGCCGGGAGCATTTTAGCGCATATTGTAGAAGTCAGCATTTTAGAAGAAATTTCATAAGTCAGGGTTGAAGTGCATTTCAGTGATATTGATGTCCATTTGGGATTCCGATTTTGGGAATAGCTCCATATGGTGATTCTAGAGTTGGGAGCGTGATCGGAAGTGAATTCGTAGGTCCGTCGGTCATTTTGAAGTCATTTGGCTAAAGATAGAAATTTGAAGATTTTTGAGAAATCCGACTGAAAGTGGAAATTTTGATATCAGGGTCAGAATGCGATTCCGAAAGTTGGAGCATGTCCATAATGTTGAATGTAAATTGTGTGCAAAATTTGGGGTCAATCAGACGTGTCAGGGTCGGAATGTGATTCCGAAAGTTGGAGCATGTCCATAATGTTGAATGTAAATTGTGTGCAAAATTTGGGGTCAATCAGACGTGTCAGGGTCGGAATGTGATTCCGAAAGTTGGAGCATGTCCATAATGTTGAATGTAAATTGTGTGCAAAATTTGGGGTCAATCAGACGTGATTTGATAGGTTTCAGCATTGAATGTAGAAGTTTGAAATTTTAAAGTTCATAAAGTTTGAATTGGAGTGCGATTCGTGGTTTCGGCGTTTTTTGAGTGATTTGCTGGTGCACCTGGTGTGCATTGCGATTGAATCCAGAGGAGTGCGATCGCGAAGAAGAAAATTGAAGGGGCTGGAATTTGTCTTATGCAATCGCAGGAAGTGGTGTGCGATCGGGAAGAGGAATCTGGGGGCTGCTGGATTGGAACGTAGGGGGAGGTGTGCGATCGCGAAGAAGGAAGTTGGAGGCGGCAGGTTGTTGGATTATGCGATCGCGGGGAAGAGTGTGCGATCGCATAGTGTATTTTGGAGGCCACTGGAACTTGGCTTATGCGATCGCGGTTGTAGGAATGCGATCGAATAGAAGGATGTTTCTAGGCAGTGAAGTATTTTAAAAACGAGATTTTGGCCATTTCTTTCATTCTTTCATTTGGTGTGGGTGATTTCGGAGCTTCAAGAGGAGATTTTCATCAAGCAACTCTAGGTAAGTGATTTCTTCCAATTTTTGAGTTAAATACTTGGTTTATACATGGATTTGAACATGAAAATTTATGGAAAATTTGGGAATTTTGAAGAATAACCTAGAATTGGTAGTTTGGGTTGTTACCACAAATTTGAGCATGAATTAAGAGTAAATTATATATTGGATTTAGTAAAGTTATGGGTAATCTTTATCTTCAAAAAATTTAGGAATCCGGGCACGTAGGCCCGAGGGCAATTTTGTCAACTTTCCGAACGGAGTTGGGAATTTATATGAACTGAATGGTTATGTGTATTAGAGTATATTTTCATTGGTTTGCCCGTTATTTGGTTAGTTTTGGGCGTTGTGCATCAATTTGAGGCGTCAGAAGGGCTTGGAGGCCGGTTATGAATCTTCGGAGCGAGGTAAGTCTCCTTTCTAACCTTGTGAGGGGGAATTGTCCCCATAGGTGAACTAATTGAATAAGTGCTACTATTGGTGGGGGCTACGTATGCACGAGGTGATGGGAGTCCGTGCGTAGCTACTGTTATGCTTGTGTCTGGGTAGGCTAGGACTCACTAGCATGCTTTACTTGTTGTACTTGCAATTTTGTTAATGAAATTAGACTGTTAATATTATCGAATTAGTAACTGAATACTTAAGAAGGTTAAAATTTATTTTCCTTAATCATCTAGAAGGATAATTGACCTTTCCTGGGATAACTGTTTTCCTGATAAAGCATGCTTTATTTGCCGTACTTGTAACCTTACTGATAAAATAATAATATTTAAAACCTTATCAAACTTGGCAAATGAATTTCCTGAAAAGATTTAAATACTATCTTCGTGTCCATAAAAAGAGAAATTTATCACTTCCTTGAGTAACTATATACCTGATAAACTGTGAATCTATTGTGTGAATATGTGTATCTATGAGTACTTGAGTCGCATGTATGATTAGCGAGCAGGATAACTCTATTATTTATATATGACCACGTCGCATGATCGATTCGCTAGCGGAGTAATAGATGCATCTATGGTTCGAGCCGTTCGACCCTTCGGTAGTGCATATTTTATTATTGTTGGTCCGCACCGTTCGACCCTTGAAATTTCTTGCGCATGATAATTGCTACGTACTTTCTGTGATTTATACCTGTTTACTGACTTAGGAATTATAAATTGTCAACTGAAATGACGAACATTTATAATCTTAGTTGTGAAAGAAGTTGCTATTTCCTATCATTATATATTAAATTGCCTATGATATTCATGCTTAGTGACCCTTTATTTTTATTGAATTGACCTCTAGCAAGTTCAAATTCGACCTCTCGTCACTACCTCTTCGAGGTTAGGCGGGATACTTACTGAGTACACGTTATTTTCGTACTCATGCTACACTTGCTGTGCATTTTTATTGCACATGTATATTTATAGATAGTGGCCTTGCTTGACGCAGTGATGTGGCTGACTTGGAGACTTAGACGAGTTGCACCATCTGAAGATGACCCGTAGCCGACAGAGTCTCCCTAAGATGTATTATATTTTATTTTAAATTCCTTGTCCAGTCTGTACTCCGGACAAGTATTGTAGTATATGTATAATTCTTTGAAATTTGCTCATGCACTTGTGACACCGGGTTCTGGGATGTGTTTGGATGTATTTTATCAACAATGGATTGTTAAACTATCGTATTTACTCAGCAGATTTTTATCGATTATTATTATGTAATGAAATGAAAAGTAACGATTTCCAAACACTAAAATAGGAATTTAACGTAACCCTTTAATGATTGGCTTGCCTAACAGTGGTGTCCGACGCCATCACGACCTTATGGATTTTGGGTCGTGACAACGTGGTATCAGAGCACTAGGTTCCCTTAAGTTTCACGAGTGATGAGCAAGTCTAGTAGAGTCTTGCAGATCGGTACGGAGACGTCTGTACTTATCTTCGAGAGCCTACAGGGCTGTTAGGAGTACCTCCCTTCTTGATTCCTCATCGTACGGTTTGATTCCCTTTAAGGCTTATGCCTACGTTTCTTCTTACTCAATCTTACACGTCGCGAATCGCTTGCTGTAAATCGGGATTTGAGGAATTGTAATGGTACCTCAGATGAGGTGCGTGATGTTTCTCCCTGCGAAGTTGATTGGGGATATTGTCGTTGCTCTGTGGAAGGATATTATGTTGTTCAGCGCAGTAGCTATGTTTTTGAGAGCTTTGAGGCTTTGCTCAGGTTGTTATGATGCTTACGATTGGTTATCGCACAGTGTTGATAGGATGGTAGGATGCTTCCTATATGTCGGGGCAATGAATGACTTGAAATGAGGTCTTCTCAGAGCGTGATTCCGAGATTTCAGTATTTTAGTTCCGGCGAAGGAAAGGTAATTGAACTATGAATGTTCAAATTTGGGTTGATGGAGTAATGAGACTTGGTGTTTTCAAGTGAGGTGGAATACTCACCTGTTATGTGATATCGTCGTCTTTGATCGAATAGAATGTGTTAAGTTTGCCGGTGCTGTAGTTTCTTCGGTTGCATGGGGTCAGGGTATTGTGAAGAAGTATTGAAGAAGCGGCTGTCAGGGATCGTGGGGTGCGGTGGTTCAGTATTGAATGAGTATTTCTAATGAAGGCAGCTCGAGAAAGATGATCTTCAGAGAGTTTGAAGTTGTGGTGATCTGCTGGTTTAAGTGCAACAGAGAATGATATTGAATTGAGGCAACAACTGGGCAGCATACGATGAAGGAAGACATGTGAGAAGTGTCATGTGGCAGATAAATTTCTAAAAGACCAGGTGTAAGAAAAGGAATTCAGGTAGTTGCTTGCAGGAGTGAGTTTAACTAAAATGGGAGAGTGGCAGCGTAGCATATGAGTTCGATGGTAAGATAGCCGCCTATCTTGAGGAGAAGTTTGGAGTGATTTGAGAATTTTAGTGGACGGTGATTGGGTCCACGAGCTTAAATTGAAATGTTGGTTATTACGGCGGAGGATTGGATGCAACGGAGAGGGGGGTGGTCTAACTTGAAGAAGGATGCCATATAGCGGTGAATTGGAAGATATTGTCGCGCATTTAGTTGATGTCCATGAAGAGTGATCGGAGTGGTGTGATTAGTGAATGAGAACGGGCTTAGGATGGAGTATCGAGGTCGTAGTAATTGTTCCCCGTGCAGCAACGTGGGAGGATGTCGGCATGTGATTTCCACAGGTGGGTTATCTCCTGTGAGCAGGTTAGCGGTCGTGTGGTTGGCAAGTTTCTGCGAGGATGCTAGTGGATATTCGGTAGGAGGTCGAATATGTGAATGATGCTAGAGAATTTGAGTATTCATGGAATGCTAACAGGAGAACTTAGAAGAATTTGACGGGTTGGTTGAGCAGGATCATGTCAGCAATGAAGAAAGAATTTCTGTGGGGTCCAGAGTAGTGCAAGGAGTAGCTTCGGGCTAAGTGAGAGAGTCCCACCGCCTGCGATTGGGCTGCAGGATTATCTTCTCATGGGGTTGGGGATTATCGGCGTATTGGCAAGTTATTACAGCTAAGGGGAAAGGATTAAAATGGTAATTGCGCATAAGATTTGATAAATGTGTGCAAAATGTGGTCCTATTGGTCCAGGGTTAGGCTTTGGAAGATTCAGAATTTATGCTTATTGCAGAGGCGAGTTATAAGAGTAGTGGCTCAGTCACGTGCTTCATTGAGAGGGTGTTCAGGTGCTAGAAGAGCCTTGGAATTGATTATATTCGGGGCCAGGTCAGAATGGGTGACTCTCAATTGTGGTCCTAATGAATTCGAAAGTTAAGAATGCAGTGCTTAAGGGTTTCATGTCCGCAGTATGGCTAAGAGTCGGGCCTTGCAACAGATTGTTATAGGAGGCCCGTAATATTCCATGATGTTTTCAGTTTGCAGTATAGTATTGGAGGAATGCGAGAAATAAACTCCAGATTTGGAGAAAGATTATCAGGATAGGTATATCAGTCGAAGATGTGAATGCGCACAAGAAGGGTGTGAGACGGTTTGTGGGATTTAAACAACATGGTCTCGTGAATCAAGGCCACTCGGGATGAGTGAGTATTGAGTTCGTTATGTGTTGAATGGGGTTACCATTATTTCTGAGGCAATTAAGGATAATTAAAAGAAGATAGATTGGTTAGCCATGGTTGAAATGGAACATGTACGACAGTGATCAGTTCCTTCAGTGTGGTTAAGTTATGCATGTGGTTTGTGCCGGTGTGTGCGAGGTTTGTCGGCCGCCGTAATGGATTTTACTTGGAAGCATTCAAGTATTATGGCCTGTCAGGTGTAGGCAGATCCCAGAGGAATTATGGTGGAATACACTATTCCTTGAGGATTTTTCTGTTTGTGATTACGAGAATTCACTCGTGTGTTGTTATGGTTCTCTTGAATTGAGGTAAGTAAAAGGTTTCTATATGATAAAGTGTTCACCCTATTAGTGGTTCAGGAGTTATGATGGAATTCTTGCGCTATCTCATATTGGCATGTTAGGTGCGGTAAGCAGTATGTAACTGGAAATAAGGATCGAGGTTGCAGTTTGGTGATAACAAGGATGTCATGAGCTCGAATGAGCAAGAAAAAAGGATTTGAATGTTAGAGTAAGCTGGTGTTGTCTTCAGTGTCACCTGAGATCGGTGTTTGGTAAAAGAGGCTTTGCATCCTGGTTATGGGTTCTTGAGTTGTTTTACAACGTTAGTGTGGTTGGTGGTATGGATGTGCAAACTTGTTACCTTGTGTGGAAGGACGTGGGAGCATGACCACAGGAAGATCGTACGAGTGTGACATGTAGTCACTTAATGGATTGAAGATTTGGACTGAGTATAAAGAAGTGTAATACTGCTTATTTGAGAATTTATGCCTAGAAGGAGTTGAATTCATCTTTGTTGTTGATTGTGGGGTGTTGGTCCCGGCTATGATGGTTGTTCTTGCGTGTTATGAGAAGAAGTGGGTTATTATGGACCCAGGTAAGGCTATCAGCCTAGTTCAGTGCAAGCAGAATCGACTTGAAGCGTGTGAATGGATTTAAATAGGATTATGGGCTCCATGGGAGTCAGATGTGTTCAATTCAGTATGGTGCTCCTCAAGGAGGGGTATTGGAATATTGGATGTTGTTCAGTCTTTGTCTATTTCATTTAATACTATGATTGGATGTTGTTCAGTCTTTGTCTATTGGATGGCTCGATAATTTCCTATGTGCTGGGTTTTCGCGTAGTGATGATGTTATGTGAGCAGGAGAGCTCTTGAGATTCAAAGTATATATATATATATATATATATATATATATATATATCACACCTCAGTTGTGCTTAAGTTTTGTAGCATATGGATCTAGCAGTCTCTCCAAGATGGTATTATGCACTTAGCGTGCTTGTGACCGATATTCAGTATTTGGTGGTAACGAGAAATTTAGCTCGGTGTGTATCTCCTTATGTAAATTTCACGTGTGGATCGGGTGGCACGCCGCCACGGGTATGTTATTTGGATCGGGTTGCACGCCGCAACAGTGTGATGTTGAGTAAGGTTCCTATATTTATTTTTCTTGTGTCTTGCTTCCTATTTTCTAAGGAAAGTTCATATTAGTTGCGTGAGTTGAGTAGTTCCTTCCTGAGTCATTTCTTTATGTATCATGTTTGAGTTGTGGCCTATTGGCGCATTGTGGCATCATGTGAGACTGTTGGTCATGTCTGGGGTGATTTGTTGCCTAGGCAGTTCATACTAGGTGAGACGAGATTATCGGATCAGGGATCAGTGCGATAAGATTATGTGAAGTACATTAAGGAACAAATACCATCATTTGGTTCGTGATGAGGTTATGATTCTAGTCAAGAGGAGAGATTCAATGATTGGTTAACTCTGCAGTTGGTTGTGAATTTCTATACATCTCCTCCGTGGTGGTGGTATCGTAAGCGTTATAGCAGGACTTATATATATGTGCCCTGAGGTACATTGGGAGCATTAGATTCGTGAAAAAGGCTATTAAGGTTCAGGGAATGCCATTATGGTTAGATGATGAATTATGCGGTGCATGGTGGTAATTCAGCAAAAGTATGCGTTCATGTTCCGGTACATCGTGTGGTAGTTGATACGTTGTTCATATATTTGAAACAGGCCTGGCAGAGGATTCCAGATGTTGAAAACCTGGTTCTAAGGCCCATTTGCCTAAATAAAAAAGGATATCTTCAGAATTGTTCGAGCAAGTGTACTCAACTGGGTTGTGGTAGCATGGGCAGGTGCACGAGGTGTTAAACAGTGATTTCAGATAACTCCAGAGCAGTTCTTAGCACGTTCGAGGACGAACATATGTTTAAGTGGGAGAGAATGTAACGACCCGACCAATCGTTTTGAGCTCTAGCGCGTCGTTTAGCGGTTTGAGCCCATGAGCAGCTTCATTTCAGGTATTATGACTCGTGGCGTGGTCGGAATTGTATTTCGGGAAGTTCGGAGTCAATTCGGAAAGAAAGTCACATTTCAGACGCCTTAAGTTGGAAGAATTGACTAAGATTGGATTTTTGAGTAAGCGACCTCAGAATCAAGATTTTAAGGTTCCAGCAGGTTCGTATGATTATTTCAGACTTGGGCGTATGTTTGGATCGGGTTTTGGATTACCCGGGAGCGTTTCAGCGCATATTGTAGAAGTCAGCATTTTAGAAGAAATTTTATAAGTCTAGGTTGAAGTGCATTTCAGTGATATTGATGTCTGTTTGGGATTCCGAGTCTGGGAATAGCTCCGTATGGTGATTCTAGAGTTGCGAGCGCGATCGAAAGTGAATTCGGAGGTCCGTAGGTAATTTTGAAGTCATTTGGCTAAAAATAGAAATTTGAAGATTTTTGAGAAATCCGACCGAAAGTGAAAATTTTGATATCGGGGTCGGAATGCGATTCCGAAAGTTGGAGCAGGTCCGTAATGTTGAATGTGACTTGTGTGCAAAATTTAGGGTCAATCGGACGTGATTTGATAGGTTTCGGCATCGAATGTAGAAGTTTGAAATTTCAAAGTTCATAAAGCTTGAATTAGAGTGTAATTCGTGGTTTCGGCATTGTTTGATGTGATTTGAGGCTTCGAGGAAATCCGTGGGATGTTATGGGGCTGAGTCATATAATTGGACTGGGTCTCGGGGGCCTCGGGTGTGTTTCAGGTCAATTTTGAGTGATTTGCTGGTGCAACTGGTGTGCATTGTGATCGCATCCAGAGGAGTGCGATCGCGAACAAGAAAATTGAAGGGGTTGGAATTTGTCTTATGCGATCGTAGGAAGTGGTGTGCGATCGGGAAGAGGAATTGGGGGCTTCTGGATTGGCTTATGCGAACGCAGGGGGAGGTGTGCGATCGCGGAGAAGGAAGTTGGAGGTGGCAGGTTGTTGGCTTATGCGATCGCGGGGAAGAGTGTGCGATCACATAGTGTATTTTGGAGGCCATTGGAACTTGGATTATGCAATCGCAATGGTAGGAATACGATCACATAGAAGGCTGTTTCTGGGCAGTGAAGTATTTTAAAAACGAGATTTCGGCCATTTCTTTCATTCTTTCATTTGGTGTGGGCGATTTTTGAGAGCTTCAAGAGGAGATTTTCATCAAGCAACTCTAGGTAAGTGATTTCTTCCCATTTTTGAGTTAAATACTTGGTTTATACATGGGTTTGAACATGAAAATTTATGGAAAATTTGGGAATTTTGAAGAATAACCTAGAATTGGTAGTTTGGGTTGTTACCACAAATTTGAGCATGAAATTAAGAGTAAATTATATATTGGAGTTAGTAAAGTTATGGGTAATCTTTATCTTCAAAAAATTTAGGAATCCGGGCACGTAGGCCCGAGGGCAATTTCGTCAACTTTCCGAACGGAGTTAGGAATTTATATGAACTGAATGGTTATGCATATTAGAGTATATTTTCATTGGTTTGCCCGTTATTTGGTTAGTTTTGGGGCGTTGTGCATCAATTTGAGGCGTCGGAAGGGCTTGGAGGCCGGTTATGAATCTTCGGAGCGAGGTAAGTCTCCTTTCTAACCTTGTGAGGGGGAATTGTCCCCATAGGTAAACTAATTGAATAAGTTTTACTATTGGTGAGGGCTACGTACGCACGAGGTGACGGGAGTCCGTGCGTAGCTACTATTATGCTTGTGTCTTGGTAGGCTAGGACCCACTAACATGCTTTACTTGTTGTACTTGTAATTTTGTTAATGAAATTAGACTGTTAATATTATCGAATTAGTAACTGAATACTTAAGAAGGTTAAAGTTTATTTTCCTTAATCATCTAGAAGGAGAATTGACCTTTCCTGGGATAATTATTTTCCTGATAAAGCATACTTTATTTGCCGTACTTGTAACCTTACTGATAAAATTATAATATTTAAAACGGAAAAGGTCCAATTTTATCCCTAAACTATGGTATATGGCTCAATTTTGTCCTCCGTTAGTAAACTGGGCCAAAAATATCCTCGCAGTTACCACAATGGGCCAATAATTTCCCTCAACCTAACAACCCTCCACACAAGCCATTTTAATCCTACATGACATCCACGTGGTTGTGACATGACAACCACATAAGCGGGCAACCCTCTAACCCGCTCCGACCCATTTCCAAACAAAAAACCCCATTTTCAATAGGGCAGCAAGTAACGCCACTCCAAACCCCCCATCTACACACTTCTTCTATTCATCCATGGGACTTGAGATTTCAAGTGCTGCTATGATCGAGCAATTTTCCCTCTAACGCATCTTCATCTGAAGATATTCAGGTATTTTCCCTTCTATTCCCCATCTTCTTTGTCTCAAATTTCATATTTTTTTTGTAATTTTCTAGGGTTTGTACATACAATAATTTGTTTTTGTATTTCTGACCCAAATCTTAATTTTTTAGTATGTACTGGTATTTTTGACCAAAAATATTAACAACACAAATCAGTATGTTTCTTGTGCAATAATGGCATTTGAAAAACAACCTCTATGTTGAGTGAAATAAAAGCGCTTATCGTCACTTCTTATGTTTTCTTGCTTAGTTGCTGAATTGGAAATTGAGTGCAGTTTTAGCATACTCTGTCTCTATTAATTTGGTTTCCCAGGTTACCACGTCAGAAGATGATTCATGACTCAGTATTCTTAGACCCACGAAATAACCAGGATATTTTTCTCAAAGTTAAAGTTTGATTTGAAATCATCTACAAACTATTTTGATGGATATAGTGTTCTATATTGCACCGCAAAGCAAGTCTGCAAAGAGTATACTCTGTAGTCAATAGTCACTTATTATTAGTCCTCCACTCCTCGTCAAGTGTGCTTTTCCCATATTTTATCATAGTGTGGTAGGGTAGGGTTATTCAAGACCTTTTTTTTTGCTTTCTATTGTATTGTAGACCGTGTGTGCTGACTATTTTTCTTCTCTTAAAAGTGTGTGCTTTATTCTTTCCACTATATTATATGCAGTAATTTATTATATGTTCAAATTTTTTATTATCAAAGTTGTTAAATTATTCATGTGGTCCCTCTATGTTTTCTTCTGTGTCTATATTATAGATATTTCAATATGGGGGACCACGAAGAGCCAATTTCAGGTCTATATCAGTGTGAATTAGGTACTGATTGTGAATCAGATAGTGATAAAAGTTCAGATTATGGTTAAGATGCTAGTGAATATGATTTTGAAGAATTAGAGTCACTTAGGATGCAAAAGGGTAAAGAAGTTAATGATAAGCTTAGTCACTACAAAGAGCTTGATAAGTCTATGACATTTAAGGACTTGGAAGAGGCCAAAAAAGTCATGAACTTCTATGCTATTGCAAATTCCAAACCTTTGAAGCTTAGAAAAAGTAATAAAATAAGAGTAAGGTATAGATGTGTAGTAGGCTGCCCTTTTGTATGCCTCATCTCTGAAGATAAGAAAGGTCCTGGCTTTAAGATTAAAACATTGAAGACAAGGCACAACTGTGAAGATGCATTTGAGAATCCTAGAGCCAAAACAAAACCTTTAGCTGAATATTTCAGGAGTAAGGTGTAGAATAACTTCAAGTACAAGATAAAGGATATGAAAATAGATTTGAAAAATCAATTTTCATTGAATGTACATAACTCCACATTGAAAAGGGCTAAGAGGATGGCACTTCAGCAATTGCAAGGAAGCTTTTTAGATGACTATAACAGATTAGAAGCATATGCAAATGAGATTAGGGAGAGCAATCCTGGTAGTGATGTGGTTATTAATTTATCCAAAGATGCCATGGATGAAGGTAAAAGAAGATTTCTTCGAATGTACATATGCTTCAATGCAATGAAGTTGGGGTTTAAAGAAGAGTTGAGACCATTCATTGGACTAGATGGGACTTTCTTAAAGGGTCATTGCAAGGGGCAATTATTGGTGGATGTTGCACAAGATTGTCAGAATCATTTCTATCCCTTGGCTTGGGCTGTAGTTGACAACGAAAACACCTTGACATGGACATGGTTTCTAGAGCTGCTGAAACACTCATTGAATCTGAGAGATGGAACCAGTACTACCTTTATGTCTGATATGCAAAAGGTACAACTTATGATTTTGCTTAACTAACTATTTCTAGTTATTTTAAGTTATTATATATTTAATTTTGTTTATATTTACATGTGCAGGGTCTGTTGGAAGCAGTAAGAACTGTCCTCCCTCTCTCAAATCATAGGTTTTGTGTGAGGCATATTGAAGCCAACTGGAGTAAGAGGGTCAGAATTTCAGGAGAGATGAAGAAATACCTATGGTGGTATTCTTGGAGCACTTATGAGGAGGACTTTAAAGATCAACTAAAGAGTCTTGGCGAATTGTCTGTTGATGCTGCCAAGGAGTTGCTTAGTTATCCACCACAGAATTGGTGTAGGTCCTACTTTGATACATTGTGCAAAAATCAGATAGTGGACAATAATTTTACAGAGTCCTTCAACTCTTGGATCTTAGAAGCAAGAGGCAAGCCCATCCTGAAGATGCTTGAGGATATTAGAATCAAAGTCATGAACAAGTTGAGAGAGAAATAAGAAGAAGCTAGAGCATGGGGAGGTGAGTTTAGTCCTAACTGCATGAAGTTGTATGCTGCTTATTTGAAGGTAGGAAACTTATGTACTGTTCATTTCAATGGTGAAACTGGTTATGAGGTTTCTGAGGGTGATGATAGACATAGAGTGAACATAGTAGAGAAAAAATGCACTTGTAGATCCTGGCAGTTGACTGGCATCCCATTCCCTCATGCCATCATGCCACTAAAATACAGGAGAGAGGATCCAATGACTGAATTTAGTTGGTGGCACAACAAGGAAGCTTATTTGATGACATATAGGGCCAAGTTGATACCTCTTAGAGGTGAAAAGTTCTGGAAAGTATTACCAGAATATGATATGGACCCTCCTCCACTTGTCAAAACTGTTGGAAGGCCAAAAGTCAAAAGAAATAGGGAGAAGGATGAGGCCAACAAGAGACAAGTAGATTGGGCTGCATCAAGAAGGGGAACTAGAATGACATGCAACATTTGTGGTGGACTGGACCACAATTCAAGAACATGCAAGGTACTTGATTTTTAACTTATCTTTGGTCTTATAGCATATTGCAGTTATTTAATAGAAAGTTTTTCGTTTTAATAGGTTGGTGCTGAAGGAAATGTTGAGGATGTTAGTTGTTCGGCTCCTCAACCAACTCAACCAACACAAGAAGGTGAACATGAAAGTGAATTTGTATTCATGCCTACACTAAGAGTTCAAAGACACCAAACAGAACCCTTTGGTGATGGTAGTGAGCATGAAAGCGACCATGCTTTAATGCCTAAGATTATTTCTGAAAATCAAACACGACTACTGATAAGGCAACAACAATTGACCTCAGAAGGAACAAGAGTCAACTATTTCAGAGGAGATCATACCGGTGTCAGTTATCCCACTGATCTTCCTTACTCACCTACTAAGCTCACTTGGAAAGGCAAAGAAGCTGTAACAGGAAATCAATTGGAAGTGGCAAGATAAAAGAAAGTCGAGAAGTTGAAGTGTAGGAAACTCAATGAGAACTCACATATCTAGGAATCTTTGTTATTTTATGTAGTTGCAAATCTGGGAACTCTCAGTAGTGCTGTTTGGTTTAGTAGCTGTTTACATGTTTTGATGGCTGGACAGTAGCAGTTGCTGTTTAGGATTGTGTTTTGTTTACAACAGTTTTTTTTTGCAAAATTGGACAGTTTTGGCAGTGTAATGTTACTGCAGTTTTTTTTTAAAAATCTGGACAGTTGGGACAGTGTTCTGTTTACAACTGTTTTTTTTGTTTTGCAAAACTGGACAGTTTTGGCCAGTGTATTGTTACTACAGTTTTATTTTTAAAATCTGGACAGTGTTCTGTTTACAACAATTTTTTTTTGCAAAACTGGACAATTTTGGACAGTGTAATGTTATTGTAGTTTTTTTAAAAAACAATCTGGACAGTTTTGACAGTGTTCTGTATACAACATTTTTTTTTGCGAAACTGGATAGATTTGGACAGTGTAATGTTAGTGCATTTTGGAAAGTTTTTTTTGGACAATGTAATGTTACTGCATTTTGGACAGTTTTTTTGTAATGTTACTCATATGTAATGCTGGTGTAGAGATAAGGCAGAGTATAGTTGCAGCTGAAATTAGGACAACACTTGATATATGGGAACAATTTGAAGAAGAAAAAGAAACTAAACGTCCGCCAATTTCTTCACTTTTCTCTTCAAATGCATAGTTGCAGAAGTGGCTTTGAACGAACCCCGAAATTATGGCATTCCAAGTAACCAAATCTGGAGTCAACCCCTTTTTATTCATTTTAGAGAATAACATGAAAGCTGTGTCACAATCTCCTTTCCTAGCATATCCAGCGATCATTATGTTCCATGTAAAATCATTAGGCCTTATGCCTTCTAACCTCATCTTTTCAAACAAAATAAAGGATTCTTCAATGTTACCCCAGTTAGCATATGAATGTATCATTAATGTCCAGGATACAATATCTCTCTCATCCATTACCATAAATATCAATCAAGGCATTAACTAGCACATTCCAAGAAGGCACAACCAAGTAAATGACTCATAGCTCAGAATACACTCATAGCTCTACCATTATGCATTTCCCAGTCCCTTTTGAAGTACACTTTCACAACATTCATTATCCATTTTGATTAAAATCTTAAATGAAGCTCAATATACACATACTTTGGGACAAGTATTAGTCATTGAAAGTTGACAGAAAAGGTTGGAGGTAGTCTGATATGCGACTAAACATACTAAATAAACTGCAATTACCATCACTTTGAAGAGTTGGAAACATACTAAACATACATAGATTCACTTCATCATCTATATAACTAAACCAAAATACTACAACAACATATTAAAATAACATACATTCACTTCATCATCCCTACGACAACCAAAGCAAATAATAAATCCCATGAAACCAAAATGATATTTCTCATCTTCTTCACTTTGACCGCTAACTTACTAGCTTTTTCAGCTTCCACAAGTTGAAATTGCTCCATTTCGTCAAGTTTCATCTTCAAAGTATGCCTTTCATCCGTCATAACATCTTCCATTTCATCAAACAAGTTCTTAAAGCCCCTTTGAACCATCGTAGCTTGTTCCATGAGGTAAACGTTATTCCTTAAATTATTCCTCTCAACCTTAGCAACATCAAGTTTAGTTTTTAAATCTTTGATCACCATCACCGCTCGACGAGGGAGCTCTTCGTCAATCCATTCAAAATACCCGCAAGAACTAACCTACACCATTATTAGAATTTACAGTAGTTTTGGTTTTCAAGAACGATCTAACTCGGCAAAAGAAGATGAATCCCATAAATCGACCAAAAATAAAATTAATTCAAAACTAACCTTGGATCTTGGAAATTTGTAGAACCTTCTCCCAGCATTGGCGTCTGACTAAGCTATCAACTATAGCGCAATTAATCCGCAATGACACTTTCTAGCATATTGAATTTCATGCACATTCACAGATAAGTGAGACATTGAGTAAAAATTTGGAGATTTGAGCAGAAATTTGGAAGAAGGGTCTAGGAAGAAATCTCAAATCCCATGGATGAATGGAAGAAGTGTGGAGATGGGGGGTTTGGAGTGGCATTATTTGCTGCCCTATTGAAAATGGGGTTTTTTGTTTGGAAATGGGTCAGAGCGGGTTAGAGGGCTGCCCGCCTGCCATGTCACAGCCACATGGATGCCATGTAGGATTAAAATGGCTTGTGTGGAGGGCTGTTAGGTTGAGGGACATTATTGTCCCATTGTGGTAACGTCGAGGATATTTTTGGCCTAGTTTACTAACGAAGGACAAAATTGATCCATATATCATAGTTTAGGGATACAATTGGACCTTTTTCGTATTTAAAACCTTATCAAACTTGGCAAATAAATTTCCAGAAAAGATTTAAATGCTATCTTCGTGTCATGACCCAAAATCCTAACTCAGGTTGTGATGGCGCCCAACACCGTGGTCAGGCAAGCCAACAATTGATCTACTAGTGAAATTCTTTTCTTTTATAAAAGCACTTCGATACTTGCCAAATTTAAGTTTAAAACATTAAGTGGAAATAGATAATTTAACCAACTTGAATCAAAGTAACCAAAAGGATCATGAACCAACATATACAGTCCCAAAAATATATTGTCTACTACGTGTGTCAGGAACTAGTGTCACGAGTCTACAGGCGAACTAGTAGAATATACAAAAGATAAAAATAAACTGTTCTACTGTATGAAAGAAGTAAACAGAAATAAACAAAAGATAACTCCATAATGCTGCTGAGAATCGCCTAGGGAAGCAGCTCACCGTGAAGTCAGGTCCAGAATATACTCTCAGGATCAAGCTCCGGTCTAATAACCAGATGCACCAGCCTTAGAACCTGTACAATTAAGTACAGAAGCGTAGCATGAGTACATAAACAGATATGTACCTAGTGAGTATCCCGCCTAACCTCGAAGAAGTAGTGACGAGAGGTCGACGTGATACTTACTAGGATCAAACAATATGAAATATATACAGGCTAAACCGTAATAGCGGTAATGAACAATAATAAGGAAATGACCATCAGATAACATTCTCTAGTACCCTCACGCCATCCTTTTCCATGGCACACAAGCTGTTTAACCTCATCTCTTTCACAATATCAACAATTACATTCATAGGGCTTCTCATAATTTATAAAACATATAACAGACCGTGAATGTAGGGTCGATACGACGTGAAAAGTAAATGTGCACTGCCGAGGGTCGAACGACCCGAACCATAGATGCATCTATCTTCCCCGCTTGCGAATCGAACATGTGATGCGGTTATCATAATACTAGGGCTTCCCCGCTCGCGAATCATACATGCGACTCGGGTTCCCGTATACATATACATAATCCTCAGGGATTTCAGATAATCAACAGGGGATCTTTCTAGCAGAAAAGGGGTTCAATAATACCAACTTCGAAACATAACCTCCTAGGCCTTCATATTTGAAATTCGAGGATATTAAACTACCTATTCCACATACAAGATCACGGATACAACACATAAAACATGCTGGTGAATCCTAAACTACCCGACAAAGCATAATAGTAGCTACGCACAGACTCTCGTCACTCCGTGCGTGCGTAGCCCCCGCAAATAAGGACAAGCAATCATTTATAATCACTCATGGGGACAATTCCCTCTTACAAGGTTAGAAAGGAGATTCACCTCGTGCCGAGCCTACTTTTCGGTCAAGAACGCGCCCGGAACTCCAAACTCGTCTCCCAAGGACTCGAAACTAGTCAAATGATGCATAAATACATTAATTTATACTCAAAGGCATGAAATTCCCTATTTATTTAGTCATTTCAACTTTCTTTGAAGAATCCCAAAATACACCCCCGAACCCACATGCTCAGATTCTGGAAATTTTCGAAGAAAACACTTACCCATAACCTAAGGATCATTAATATATGATTTTTGTGTGTTTTCATAACCAATTCCATGGTAATTCCCTCATTTCATAAAAACCTAGAATTTTGCCCTAAACCTTGATTTCTACTAATTAGGAGGTTAATTTACCTAGGAATTCATGTATTAAACTAACATTAGAGTAGAAATCACTTACCTTTAAGTAGCTAGGTCGATTGGCTCTTTCCCAAGCTCTCAAGGTCGACTATGGAGGAAGGAAATGAAGAAAAATAATTATTTCCCGTATTTTAAAATACCTTACTGCCTACAGGGTTTCCGCACCTGCGGCTTGAGGACCGCACCTGCGAGAAAAGACTCGCACCTGTGGAAGAGGAGCAAGGGGCCTAGGCTCACACATGCGAAACGGAGTCCGCACCAGCGACTCCGCTTTTGCAGATTTTGGTCCGCACCTGCGTCGACTGGGCTACCTCACCTGGGGCCGCACCTGCGAAGCAATGACCGCATGAGCGGTCTCGCATCTGCGACTAGGCAACCGCAGGTGCGGTCACACCAGACCAGGTGCACCAGCAGCTATTGCTGCTGGTTTTTGGACTCGTTTGATGCCCGAATAGCACCTGGGCCTACCCTGAGCCCCCGTTCAAATATACCAACAAGTCCCAAATCATAACACAAACTTGCTCGAGCCTTCGGAACACTCAAAACAACGCTAAAACTCCAAATCACACCTCAAAACCCCTAGATCAAACTTAAGAACTTTAAGTTCTTGAATTCGCTAACAATGCGCCGAACCGACATATACTACTCGGAATGACACCAAATTTTGCAAGCAAGTCATAAATGATATAACGGAACTATTCCTAATCTTGGAGTTCAGTTTGGACCTCGATAACACAAAAATACATTCCAAACCTCAATTTGGACTTAAGGAAGCTCTATTTTCGCTATTGGGCGCTGAAACGCCCTCGGGTCATCCAAAACCCGTTCCGAACACACACCCAAGTCCGAAATCATCATAAAAATCTACCGGAACCGGCGAAACTCGATTCCGAGGTCGTTTACTCAAAACGTTGACCGAAGTCAAACTTGGCCTTAAAGACCAACCTTAAGGAACTAAGTGTTCCTATACCATTCCAAACTTTTCCAAATCCCGGACCACCCATATCCACAGGTCATAAATCATAAAACGCAACTACGGGAGGTCTCATTTAGGGGAACAAGATCATAGAACTCAAAACGACTGGTCGGGTCATTACACTTCGTGTCCATTAAAAGCGAGTTTTATCACTTCCTTGAGTAACTATATACCTGATAAACTGTGAATTTATTGTGTGAATATGTGTATCTATGAGTACCTGAGTCGCATGTATGATTCGCGATCAGGATAACTCTATTATTTATATATATTACAACGTCGCATGATCGATTCGCGAGGGGGGTAATAGATGCATCTATGGTTTGAGCCGTTCGACCCTTCGGCAGTGCACATTTTATTATTATTGGTCCGCGCCGTTCGACCCTCGACATTTCTTATGCATAATAATTGCTGCGTACTTTCTGTGATTTATACATGTTTACTGGCCTGGGAATTATAAATTGTCAATTTGAAATGACGAATATTTATAATCTTATGTGAAAGAAGTTTCTATTTCCTATAATAATATATTAAATTGCCTATGATATTCATGCTTAGTGTCACCCTTTATTTTTATTAAATTGACCTCTAGCAAGTGTCAAATTCGACCTCTCGTCACTACCTCTTCGAGGTTAGGCGGGATACTTACTGAGTACACGTTGTTTTCGTACTCATGCTACACTTGCTATGTATTTTTATTGCACAGGTACATTCATAGATAGTGGCCCTGCTTGACGCAGTGATGTGGCTGACTTGGAGACTTAGACGAGCTTCACCATCCGAAGATGACCCGCAACCGACAGAGTCTCCCTCAGATGTATTGTATTTTATTTTAAATTCCTTATCCAGTCTGTACTCCGACAAGTATTGTAGTGTATGTATAATTCTTAGAAATTTGCTCATGCACTTGTGACACCGGGGTCTGGGATGTATTTTATTAACAATGGATTGTTAAACTATCGTATTTACTCAGCAAATTTTTATCGATTATTATTATGTAATGAAATAAAAAGTAACGATTTCCAAACACTAAAATAGGAATTTAGCGTAACCCTTTAATGATTGGCTTGCTTGACAGTGGTGTTCGGCGCCATCACGACCTTATAGATTTTGGGTCGTGACATATAGGGAGCCTACAACAGGCCCAAATGCACCTGGACGGGGCATGCCTTCATCCTCACAACACACAACAGCTCCAAAATTACATTCATAAATTCAAAACAACCACTAGTTGAGTGATTCACCCACTAAGCATATGACAAGGCTGAGCATATAGAACCAAGGCCCTAGTGTGTTAGAGTTCCCAAGGGCTTTGAGAACCCAAGGCAGTGCTCACACTAGGGTGGTTAAACAAGATAGTTCATAGGAGGTATTAGGGACCAAATCCTAGTGTGTTAGAGTTCACAAGGGTCTCTAATGAGCCCCGAGCAGTGCTCACACCAGGAAGGTCAAAGGATAGAATTTAGACAGCATTGGTTAAGAGTAGGATTCAAAGAGTTTGAGTGACAGAAGAGAAAGACCAAAATTGAGAAAACATGAGTTGATTTAAGCAGACATAACCAAATTAGGTCAACAGGCAGACACTTAAATGCATCATAGAACTCAAGCAAGAACTAGTTTAATGAAGCTGATAAACATGTTTCATACTCAGCACAGTAGCAGTTACATAGTAAAACAATTGGCAATGAGCATATTTGCAAGTTTGGCAAAGTCATAGGTGCAAAGTGAGTTAAAGCATGCTGAATCATGTTAAGTACTTAACCTAATATTATTATCAAGAAACCAGAACAATATTATCGGAAGGGAGAGGGCATCATATTATCAGGGGTGAACTTGTAGTCACAAATTAAGACAGCAGTAGCAGATAACATTGTTGTATTGGTTTAAATAAAGGGAGGGAGTCCATTTATATCAAAGGTTTATTCCAAAGTAGCAACTCAAGCATGATGAGACAGTCAAACATCACAAGGGTGTAGGGATTGAGTGACCATGTTTACATAATAGCAAAGAGGAAAATTATAACTAGTACATGAATCACAGATGTAAGGCATTCACTACAAGGATTCAGGGGTAAGGGGATAGACATGTTCATAGACATTCAAAGGTTGATGCACTAGCTGGATATACCTTAAAGAAGTTCAAACAACTTCAGAAAAAGTAACATTAGGAACAATTAAGCGTTAAAGGAACTAAGGCATACAAAGCTGGTAAAGATAATGCCTAAAAATCACTCATATGCATTTTAAATCAAGAATTTAGTACCAATAATATGTGCAAATCAGGGATATGAAAGTATGAAAGTGCACAAGTCAAGAGACTCACCAATTAAGCAAAGAAAATGCACAGAAGAAGTATAACAATATCTCAGAATCAAGTGGCCTTGGCTTCCAACCGGCCAAAGACAAAATACAGAGTAACCTTAGGTCTAGTGAGGTATATTAAGTTCAGAAAAATTCGAAGGTCCTTTTAAAGGGAATGGGGAAAAGTATATATTGTGATAGAAATTAGCATATAAATATGGAAACAAATCAGTAACATGCAAGGAAATATTTGCAGAATCAGTAATAGGAAATTTAGGGCATAAATTAAGGGATTCAACGAGTTAAGGAAGTAACTAAAAATTACTCAGACTATTTTAGGCAGAAACACATAATACTAGTAATAAAATCGTTCAGAATATTAGGGCAAGTCAGATAGGGAAACATAAAATTATTCAGAATATTGGGCAAGTATTAAAGGAAACACAACTAATACCCAAACAAAGAAATTATTCGGAATATTTAGAAGAGTATTTAAGGAAACACAAATAATACCAGACAAAATTATTCAGAATTTTTAAGCAAAATATTGAAGTAAAAGTCAGGGAAAATATAAAGAGAGAAGGTAATCGAACACAAAAATGAAAGATTCACTAGAATCAGTAAGAAAAGGAAAAGAAAATTCAAACCCTAGTTTTTTAAGGGAAGAATGAAATCAGTAAAAAGAAAAATACAAAATAAAATAAGGTAAAAATCACACGTGATGAGATGAATAGAAGAAGAATAGTGTTAAAATAAAAAAATCGGACTTATTTAGGTCCGATTGAAATAGTTTGAAAATCCTATCTTGGGGTAGGTAAGAATCAAAGAAGATATGAACATGCTTGTTACTCACGAAGACTCAGAGATGAATATAGACGAAATAGCCACAAAAATCAGAGAGTTGAACCGATTTGGTACGATTTTGGCAAGCAAAGCTTGCCATGTTAGGAAAGGAACTAAATAGGATCATAGACGCGTAGCCAGTGGTGAGGAGAGGTGATTAAGGTAAGGGAATCCATGGAGGATTCCGATTTGGGGTCGGATTTGGTGGAATTTGATAGAACGGCGGCTAGGGTTTCGCTAAAGAATAAGAGGGATGAGAGCATATGAGGGCGGCGGGTTGAGTGAAATGGCTAGGGTTTGTGTTGTGGGGTTTGGGGGGGGGGGGGGGGTTTGGTTAATTAAAAAAGGGAGAATGGATGTGGCCCGTTGATCTTGAAAGATCAACGGTTGGAATTTTAAAAGTGACATGGGCGGGTTAAAATAGACGGGCACCAACCGCGTTGTGGGGACTGGGTTAATTGATTTGGGCTGGGGTTTATTGTGCTGATGTATGGGATATTGGGTTGGGTATTGTGTCCGAAATTGATTAGGAATTTATGCTAGTTTTTAAATACCCAATTTTAATCAAATAAATAAATAACAAAAATATTATTTGTGCCTGGAAATGATTAAACATAACTACTTAACATTATAAAAATGTAAAAAGTTAATTTTGCAAAAAATCATGTAGTTATGCATGCATATAAGCTATTATTGCAAAAATATGAAATGTAGCAAAAAATGCAATTGCAATTATAAAAAATACACTGAAAATATTTTAAACCTCATATTGGTAAATTTAGATTATTAAATCATCATAAAAATATTTTGTAGGATAATTATTGGATATTTATATAATAAAATGTAGAAATAAATTGATTTAAAGCCTTTAAAGTTATGAAAAATACTTGTGTATGTAAATCAAATGATGATGCATATGCACTATTTTGAAAGTATATATATATATATATATATATATATATATATATATATATATATATATATATATATATTTGAAAAATATGAGGAAGAATGTGGTATCAACAAGAGTGTTCTTCAACTGTACTGAACTTTGAATAGTATAAACCAGAAGATAAAGTTTTTAACTTTTCTACAATGCACTTCTGGCCAGAAATATTCTTTATAATACAAAGATAATCCACATACATTTCATCTATTGTCTCAACATGATACCCATTTAGCCTATTGAGTTAGATGAGCTAGATGACTTTCATTAGCTCCTAGCGCAACATATCTTGATAGGTATAGTAATAAAGGCTTCCTGGCGTTGTAGGCACTAGAATGGAGTCCTTTATTTTGTCAAAAGCTTTCTGGCGGGACTCCGAGTCATCAAAAGAATGAATGACCACTAGAGGGGGAAAGCGACAGAAATTGAACCTTAGTCTATATGTTGCTCGTGAGCCGCCAAGTACCAGTCTCGCAACAGTATTGGCGCAAAAGGATCGGTCCTTCACTTGCTGATCGTTCGCGAGATTTGCTATCGATCGAACCATCTCGAAAGCACTAGGATCTGGATCTGTCTTATTGACCGGCTTTGGTCGAGCAACCGCTACATTTCTTGAACGGCTACTGCCTACATAACCCCTCTCCCTGCGGAAGTATCTACTCGTTACGAAATCTCAGGTGTCAAAGTGTGGATTTCATATAGTAAAAAAAAAAAGGACGTGCTATATCCGAAACGTATTCGGCTGATATCTATAAAACGCTACATGTTTCTTAGGGACTTGGAGGAGAATAATGCATTGTTTATAACAAGTTTTGTTCCCTTATACAGAAATACAGTAGCTCTTCCAGAGCCTTCAATCAAACGTATATTACCAGAAATTGTAGAACCATTTGTTGTTTCCCTGTGCAAATAAGAAAAGTATTTCTTATCTTTGAATATGACATGAGTTTTTCCACTATCAGTTACACAAATATCTTCATGATTGGTCTTTGATCAAAACATAATTTAAGGATTATCCATATTCTTCAAAATGACATAAACAAAATATATTATAATAAACATTATTATCAAAACATAACTTTTATTTATGTACAATAATTACATAACCATACTAAACAACAAAAATTAAAATATTTACATTTCTCCAGATTTCATCACAGATTACATGACTTGTTTCTCCTTCTGGAAGTGCAAAGTAATCAGCTACATCCAAATGCATTGCCACGACCCAATTTAACCCTCCGAAAGGTTTCGTCATGGAACCTAGTCTTTACGACTAGGTAAGCCTAATATTACAAAAAAATTAAAGAAAACATAACATTAAAAGATAAAACAACATATTGTGAATAACCAAAATTGTGCCACTCGGCATGTACCAAATAATTTTCTAAGACCTGGATTGTCGCTAAATCACAAGTTGCTATAATCTATGTAGTTCTATACAAATGTCTAAAGATAATAAAGAAAGTCTCTAGGCGAGGGAGTAGAAGGGACTACGAGGATCTGCAGACGCAAACAGAAGTACCTTGAAGTCTCCTGGAATCAGCAACACGTACTAACCCCGAGGCTGATAGCTCGTACCTGGATCTGCACACGAAAACATGTGCAGGTAAGGGCATGAGTACACCATAATGGTACCCAATAAGTGCCAAGCCTAACCTCGATAGAGTAGTGAAAATGTCAGGTCAAGGCCCTACCGGAGAAAATGTAATAAATTAAACAGTAAAAGATATAAGTAAATTTTATGGTAAAACAGTTAAAGAAATTCTCAAAAATTTAACATTTAAGGGATCCCTCGGCTCAGAACAAGGTAAACACAATGGGGAATCTCTCGGGATACCGTCCCGTAGATCCGAATGATTATGCAGTACATGGGGGATCTCCCGGAATACGTCCGTAGTCCAAAAGTAAATATGTAGTGCTGGGGGATCTCCCGAAATACGTCTGTAGTCCCAAAATAAATATGCAAGACAGGGAGATCTCCTGGAATACGTCCGTAGTCCTAAAGTAAATATGCAGTGCTGGGGGATCTCTCGGAATACGTCCGTAGTCCCAAAATAAATATGCAAGATAAAGGGATCTCCCGGAATACGTCCGTCGAATTATACTGTCTAAAATAACACAGATAATGGGGGAGATAGGGATCGAACTAAGCATGTCGCACAGAATGTCAAATAGGCAGGTTAAAACACGTAATCATGCTTCCTTAATCTAAACTAATCAATTACACACAATAGTGCAGTTTAATAAGGGAAAAACAGTTTACGACTTAGAATGGAAAAGCGGGATTTTTATGACAGTAGCCCGTGTACGTACTCGTCACCTCACATACACGGCGCTCACACATCAAATAATACCGAACATCCTACGGGGATGTTCCCAAACACAAGGTTAGACAAGCCACTTACCTTAAACCGCTCAAATCAACTCGATACCACGCTCTTGCCACAAGTATCCAACTCCGAATTGACCGAATATATTCAATATAACTACAAGTAACTAATTTAACTAATTAATTCAAAGCTAAAGTGTCACGACCCAAACTGATGGGCCGCGACGGGCACCTGGTACCTTACAAAACCGAGTACCAATGTAACGTATCTTTCTCACTACCTCATCATATACTTGTGACATACGGGCCTAATAGGCCAACATAATCATTTATAAATTCTAAACATAGGCCGACAAGGCCATACAAGTATTCGTATACATGACATCTGTCTACAAGCCTCTAAGAGTACATAAGTATCATACAGGTCGAGACTGAGCCCCACCATACCAATCAATACATGTCCTAATTATACTGACCAAATAAGCAACTCCGGAGCAAATGGAGCGCACCAACATCTTTCGCTGAGCTGATAGCCTACTTGGAGGGCTCTCGACCTGTCTATCAGGACCTGCGGCATGAAACGCAGTGTCCCCAGGCAAAAGGGACGTCAGTATGAATAATGTACCGAGTATGTAAGGCAGTATACTGAAAGCTGAAACTGAACTGATAATATAATAACTGCAGGTAATTGGAAGTCAAAGATAATCTGAAGATATGCTTACCTGCTGATACTGACTCAACTCTCTCAATATATTAAGTAAAATAGCTGTCCAACCCTATAAGGCTCGGTAAATATATATATAACTTTATAACTGCTATGTCGTAGTAGGCTCGCTCATAGGCGCTCAACCATACTAGGCTCTGTATCTCGGCCCCTGGGCTCGCTCATAGGCGCTCGGCCACAGTAGGCTCGGTATATAACTTACCATCTGATAAGAGGTTGCCCAATAGGGGCCTGCCCATCGATTATAGCTCGATGATAATGAAAATACTATAATACTGTGCTCTCTTCTGGAACAAGACAATACTCAATTGAATATGAAGTTCCCATAAGAGAGAATACTATTAACTTATGAGACTAGGAAATATACGTAAATTCAGGAATATGAATTTCTCTTTATGCCTCGTTATCAAACTCACGTGGTTATGAGATCATGCCGAAATGAAGGAAGGGCTTAACCTTAACATACATGAGCAATATAATTACCATACTGATCTTGTGCCAACATGCTTAAAGATCCTAAGATGTCTTCCATCACTTTATTTTAGGAAACTTCGGAAGAGGAATACAAAAATAAACTCCAATTCATTCTTTTCGTGTGAACCAGAATTGTAAACCAAAGAACAGTTGCATGTGTCGTTCTTGAGTAATCAATCAATCTACACCACAACAAAATTTGCTGGCTATATGAATCATCTATCCACCGTATTTATTCTGTTCTATTTGGCCCATCTCATTCCACTACTGAATAATCACTAGTTTACTAGAGAAAACCAAGCTTGTTAAGCAAAGGAAATTTAACAATAAAAAGGTGTAGGGAATTCTAGAGTTCTGTGTATGAGCCACATGTAATTGTCACAGAAGAAGATAAAGGTATTGATAATAGCTATATATTTCTAAGTATAAAAGGGAAGGAAAGATTACATAGACATAAATGGCACTCAAAATTGAGATTAGAGACGCACTTTTGGAAAGTTACATATCTTCTTTGCCAAATCTCACATTTCAACTCATGCCACATAATATAATTACTTTATGATTCACCATTCCTGTAAGGTAAGGTTTCCACGTGGGGTTAACCTTTTATTCAATTTTTATCCACTTAATTAAGAATTATCTCAAATTACTTAAAATACTACTTATTTTTAATACATTTTATACACCTTACTATCATGGCCATGGGTACCTTGTATGGTACTAGTCCATAAATACCGTGTATTTTATCTCGGGCCGTACTTTATACCAAAATGTCAAACCTCGACGAATTTCATTTTCTTTGACTTGCTTATCCTCTCAACTTCATGAATTCAATCATCACTTATTTGAAATAGCATAATGCTTATAATCTTAAAATAATCTCATTCCCGAACTTACGTTGATTAACTTACGACGAAGCTTTAACGTACGAAAATACGGGATAAAATATCTCATCGCGGAGCTTCACCAATTTTCTTATAGCATAATTTTACGTACGAAAACATGGGGTGTAACATAAAGTGTGAAATTAGGAGAACGCCCAAAAGGTCTCCCCGGGCCCACGCCTTGGAATCGGGTAAAAATCACAAATTATGAACACCCATTCACTCACGAGTTCACACGAACAAAAATAATCCAAATCCGACGTCCAATTCCAATTCAAACCTCAGATTTTCAATTGGGGAACCTTTTCCCACATTTCCAAACTTCTACCCTCAAATTCCTTAATTAAACGAGGAAAACAACAATAGATTAATGTAATATGATCAAAATAGAGTTAGAATTAGTTACCCAATAGTTCTCCCTCAAATCCCTCGAGAAATCATCTCCCACCGAGCTCTAAATCAAATTTTGTGTTATGAAATTTCAAACTCTCAAAATACTCTTTTCTACCTAGAGATATCCGCAGCTGCGCTCATAGCGATATCAGCGGTCCCGCACCTGCGGAAAACTCATCGCATGTGCGAAGGTCATTTATCCGGGCTGGGGCCGCACCTGTGGTCACTAGGCCGCATTTGCGATTCCGCACCTGCGATCCCCAGTCGCACCTACGGTCCCTGCTGCGTAGGTCCATTTCCGCTTCTGAGGCAACGCACCTGCTGTCCAATATCTACAGGTGCGAAAACAACAGGTGCAGCAACTTGAGCAACATGCCTAAGTCCCAAACTAATCCGTTAAGCATCCGAAATTCACCCGAGCCCCCCGGGACCTCAACCAACCATACCAACCATTACTACAACATCATTCATAGGTCGAGCCTTCAAACCACATCGAATAACATCAAAAATATGAATTGAGCACAGATTCAAGCCTACGAACTTAGAATTTTCCAAATTCTACAAACACGCCGAACCAAATCAAATCTAGTCCGAATGACCTCAATTTTTACACACAGGTCACAAATGACACTTCGAACCTAAACTACTTTCGGAATTCCATTCGGAGCTCGATATCAAAATTTCCACTATCAGCCGAAATACCCGAAAATCTAACTTTCGCCAATTCAAGCCTAAATCTATTACAGACCTCCAAAGCACATTTCGAACGCGCTCCAAACTCCAAAATCACTCAACAGAGCTAACATAGTCGACGGAGTTCCATTGTGGATCCGTCTTTACACAGTTTTGACTACGATCCAAATTCTAAGGCTTAAACTCACAACTAGGGACTAAGTGTCCCAAAACTCTACGAATTCCATAATCAATCACTCCGGCAAATCCC
This sequence comes from Nicotiana undulata, assembly GCA_005239495.1. Classification (NCBI taxonomy): domain Eukaryota; kingdom Viridiplantae; phylum Streptophyta; class Magnoliopsida; order Solanales; family Solanaceae; genus Nicotiana; species Nicotiana undulata. The sequence goes on along the minus strand of ML292934.1, from coordinate 77,749 downwards.
AAAAGCAGAAACAATTGTGGGGAAATCAGTTACTAGGGGATCATGGCTCTAACTCTCAAAATGAACGTCCGGGTCGTTATATTCTCCCCCTCTTAAAACAATCGTTCATCCTCCAACGAGTATAAAGATATACCTGAAGCTGTGAAAGTTTGAGGGTGCATATCCTGCTCGAGCTCCCAAGTCGCCTCCTCGACCGGCTGACCCCTCCACTGGACCTTTACTAAAGAAATATTCTTTGATCTGAGCTTCCTGATCTGCCTGTCCAAAATGGCTACTGGCTCCCCAACATAAGATAGATCCTTGTCCAACTGGACTTAGTTGAAATCCAATACATGAGTCGGATCACCGTGATACTTTCGGAGCATAGAAACGTGGAATACCGGATGAACTCCTGCTAGGATGGGAGGCAAGGAGATCTTGTAAGCAACCTCCCCAACACGGCGCAATATCTCAAAAGGACGAATGAACCTCGGGCTTTGCTTTCCCTTCTTCCCGAATCTCATGATGCTCTTTATAGGCGATACCCGAAGAAAAACCCGCTCACCAACCATAACTTCCAAATCACGAACCTTCCGGTCTGCATAACTCTTCTTCCTGGACCGGGTTGTGCGAAGTCTCTCTTGAATCACCTTCTATCCAAGGCATTCTAGACCAAAACTGTACCCAACAATCGGGCCTCGCTCGGCTCAAACCATTCCACTGGTGACCGGCACCGCCTACCATACAAAGCCTCACACGGTGCCAATAGAATGCTGGACTGGTAATTGTTGTTGTAAGCAAACTCTGCAAGTGGCAGGTATTGGTCACATGACCCTCCGAACTCCATCACACATGCATGGAGCATATCCTCAAGAATCTTAATCATGCGCTCGGACTGTCTGTCCGTCTGAGGGTGAAAGGATATGCTCAGCTCCACCCTAGTACCCAACTCCTGTTGTACTGCTCTCCAGAACCGTGTACCTCTGTCTGAAATGATGGATATTGGGATACCGTGAAGGCGGATGATCTCCATGATATAAATCTCAGCCAATCTCTATGAAGAGTACGTAGTCAATACTGGAATAAAATTGGCTGACTTGGTCAGCCGATCCACGATCACCTAAATAGCATCAAACTTCCTCAAAGTCCGTGGAAGTCCAACCACAAAGTCCATGGTGATCCGCTCCCACTTCCACTATGGGATATCTAACCTCTGAAGTAGTCCACCTGGTCTTTGATTCTCATATTTAACTTGCTGACAGTTGAGACACTTGGCCACAAACCCAACTATATCCTTTTTCATCCTCCTCCACCAATAGTACTGTCTCAAATCCTGGTACATCTTCGCGGAAACCGGATGGATGGAGTACCGCGAGCTATGGGCTTCTTCAAGAATCAACTCCTGAAGCCCATCTACATTGGGCACACAGATCTGACCCTACATCCTCATCACGATGTCATCACCGATAGTCACATCTCAAGCATCACCTCGCCGGACCCTATCCTGAAGAACTAAAAGGTAGGGATCATCATACTGGCGCTCTCTGATATAGTTATTAAGAGAAGACCGAGCAACCACACAAGATAATACCAGGCTAGGCTATGGAATATCCAATCTCACGAACTGAAAGGCCTGAACATCCAAGGCTAAGGGCCTCTCAGCTGCCAGAAGATATGCCAAACTCCCCAAACTCTCCGCCCGGTGACTCAAAGCGTCGGCCACTACATTGGCCTTCCCCGGGTTGTACAATATGGTGATGTCATAGTCTTTAAGTAGCTCCAACCACCTCCGCTGACGCAAATTAAGGTCCTTCTATCTGAACAAGTGCTGCAAACATTGGTGATCTGTGTAGATCTCAGAAGAAACACCGTACAAATAATGACGTTAGATCTTCAGGGCGTGAACAATAGCTGCTAACTCGAGATCATGGACAGGATAATTCTTCTCATGCACCTTCAACTGTCTACACGCATAGGCAATCACCCAACCGTCCTGCATCAATATCGCTCCAAGGACAATTCTCGAGGCATCACAATAGACAGTGTAGGACCCCAAACCTATAAGCAATACTAATAATGGGGCTGTAGTCAAAGCTGTCTTGAGCTTCTGAAAGCTCTCCTCACACTCCTCAGTCCACCTGAAGGGAGCACCCTTCTGGGTCAGTCTGGTCATGGGTGCTGTAATAGATGAAAATCCCTCTACAAAGCGACGGTAGTATCCCGCCAAACCAAGGAAACTGCGGATCTCCGTAGCTGATGACGGTCTAGGTCAACTCTGCACTGCCTCCACCTTATTCGTATCTACCTTGATCCCATCATAAGACACTATGTGTCCCAAGAATTCCACTAAATCAAGCTAGAATTCACATTTAGAAAATTTGGCATACAATTTCTTCTCCCTCAAAGTCTGAAGCACGGTCCTCAGGTGCTGCTCATGATCTTCCCGAGACCGAGAATATACAAGAATGTCGTCAATAAAAACAATGATGAAGGAATCAAAATAAGGCCGGAACACACTATGCATTAAATGCATGAAGGCTGTCGGGGCATTAGTCAGCTTAAATGACATGACCAGAAACTCATAGTGACCATATCTGGTTCTAAAAGCAGTCTTTGGGATGTCCGGCTCCCGAATCTTCAACTGGTGATAGATAAACGCAAGTCAATCTTGGAAAACACCCTGTCACACTGTAACTGATCAAAAAAATCATCGATGCGAGGCAAAGGATACATGTTCTTCACTCTAAGATGTTCAACTATCGATAATCAATACACATACGCATAGAACCATCCTTCTTCTTCACAAATAAGACTGGAGCACCCCAAGGTGATACACTAGGCCTGATGAAACCCTTATCAAGCAACTCCTGCAACTTCTCCTTCAACTCCTTCAACCCAGGAGGAGCCATAAAGTAAGGAGGAATAGATATGGGCTGAGTGCCCGACAACAAATCAATGCCAAAATTAATATCTCTTTCGGGCGGCATACCCAGAAGATCAGTTGGAAACACATGAGGGAAATAACTCACTACTAGAACAGACTCAACTGTAGGGGTATCGATACTGACATCTCTCACATAAGCCAAATACGCATCACACCCCTTCTCAACCATTCGTTGAGCCTTAAGAAATGAAATGACCCTGCGGGGAGTATACTCTAAGGAACCTCTCCATTCTAATCTCGACAAGCCTAGCATAGACAGTGTCACAGTCTTAGCGTGACAATCAAGAATAACATAATGGGGCGACAACCAGTCCATGCCCAAGATAACATCAAAATCTACCATACTGAGTAATAAAAAACCAGCTCTGGACTCAAAACCACTAAGAGCAATCAAACATGACCGATATATGTTGTCTACAACGAGAGAATCTTCCACAGGAGTAGATACATAAACAGGGGAACTCAAAGAATCCCGAGATATCCCCAAATGTGGAGCAAAATAATAGGACACATATGAATACGTAGAGCTTGGGTCAAATAATACTGATGCATCCCTATGACAGACATGGACAATACCTTTGATGACTGAATCTGAAGCAACGGCCTCTGAACAGGTTGGAAGGGCATAGTACCTGGCCTGGCCTCCCCCTCTAGGGCAACCTCGACCTCTCCGACCTTAACCTCGAGCTGCCTTAGAAGGTGGAGTGGCAGTTGAGGCTAAAAGAATGGCCGGAGGACCTGGTGGAGCATGTGGAGGCTGATAAGTCTGTGGAGGTGCACCCCTCCTGGCTCTGGGGCAATCTCTAACCATGTGACGAATGTCACCACACTCAAAACAACCCCTCAGAGGATGCGGTGGCTGAGACTGACTCAGACTTGGCCTGTTAGACTGGCCAGTAATAGCACCTTGAGCAGGAGGCATACTGGATACTGACGGTGCATAATAGGGCTCCTGATGTTTGGGAGGAGCTGGAACACCACTGGCTGCTGGAACACCGCTGGCTGCTGTAAGAGCTGAATGAATGGGGCGGCTCACAAAACCCTTACCATAGCGTGCTGTTGATGCATGAGTTCCCGAATAATAACAAGTCTCTCGAGACCTCATGGCCTTCCTCTCCTCTCTATCTCGGGAAACCATGCCCTCCACCCTCCCGGAAATACTCACTACCTGTTGATAAGTGATATCCATCTCCAACTCCCTGGCCATACTGGTCCAAACACTGGGGGTGGAGTCCCTCAATGAAGCGACGAACCCTCTCTATGACAGTGGCAACAAAAGCCGGTGTATGTCGAGATTACTCACCAAACAGACTGCATACTCCAACACAGTCATAGCACCCTAGCGCTGCTGCTCAAACTCTACGCGCCAAGCATCCCTGAGGCTCTGAGGGACATACTCACGCAAAAATATCTATGAAAAATGAGTCAAAGTGAGTGAGGCTGCCTCGTTCGGACTACTCAGCTCATAGGCACGCCACCACTGATATGCCGCTCCCCTCAACTGGAAAGCGGTGAAAGAAACCCCACTCGTCTCCACAATTCCCATAGTGCGGAGAATACGATGACACTCCTCAAGAAAACCCAGAGCATAATCTGAAGCTAGTTCGCTGAAAGTAGGTAGGTGGTACTTCTTGTATCTCGCAAGTTTGAGCTGTTCTGCTTCAGAAGCAGCTACCCTGGTCTCATGCTGAACTGGAGCCACTGGGGGCATAAGAATATACTCTAGGGCCTGATCAACTTGAACCCTCTGCTCAGAAGTGCGGGCTGTGGGAGTCTGTGCCCCTCCCCCGGCCTTAGATGTAACGGGGGCTATCAGAAGTAGTCCAACTTGAGCCAGAGTGCTGAACATGATCATGAACTGATCTAAAGTATCCTGGAGGGATGGAGTAGCAATAGGGATCTCCGGTGCCGGCCCTCCAGCTGGAGCTCCTAGGGGCTACTCTGTCGCAGCTCTCACAGGTGCTCGGGCTGCACCGCGTGGTCGTCCTCTACCCCGACCCTGTCCTCTGGCGGCTCTAGCAGGGGGACTCGGTGCCTGATCGTCGGTCCTCCCGGTATGGGTCCTCACCATTTGTGAGAAGAATAGAATAGAATTTTAGAACATTGATGTCAATAACTCGCAGGACAAGGAAATCAAAGAAGTATGATTGTTTTCAACAGTTACATAGCCTCCCGAAGATAAGTACAGATGTCTCCGCACCGATCTATGAGACTCTGATAAAATGGCTTATGACTCGTGACTCCTATGAACCTAGTGCTCTGATACCAACTTGTCACGACCCAATTTAACCCTGCGAAAGGTGTCGTGATGGCACCCAGTCTTTTCAACTAGGTAAGCCTAATATTGCGGAAAATTTAAAGAAAACACAACACTAAAATATAAAACAACATATTGTGAATAACCAAATTAGTGCCACTCAGCATATACAAAAAAATTTCCCAAGACCCGGTTGTCACTAAATCACAAGCTACTATAATCTATATAGCTCTATACAAAAGTCTAAAGATAATAAAGAAAGTCTCTAGGCGAGGGAGTAGAAGGGGACTCCAAGGATCTGCAGACGCAAGCAGAAGTACCTTGAAGTCACCTGGAATCAGCAACACGTACTAACCCCGAAGTTGATAGCTCGTACCTTGATCTGCACACGAAAACATGTGCCGGAAAGGGAATGAGTACAACACAATGGTACCCAGTAAGTGCCAAGCCTAACATCGGTCGAGTAGTGTCGAGGTCAGGTCAAGGCCCTACCGGAGTAAATGTAATAAATTAAACAATAAAAGATATAAGTAAATTTTACGGTAAAACAGTTAAAGAAATTCTTGAAAATTTAATAGTTAAGGGAGCCCTCGGCTCAGAACTAGGTAAACACAGCGGGAAATCTCCCTGGATACCGTCCCGTAGTTCNGAATACGTCCGTAGTCCCAAAATAAATATGCAATATAGGGGGATCTCCCGGAATACGTCCGTAGTCCCAAAAGTAAATATGCAGTGCTGGGGGATTTCCCAGAATACGTCCGTAGTCCCAAAATAAATATGCAAGATAGGGGGATCTCCCGGAATACGTCCGTAGTCCCAAAGTAAATATGCAGTGCTGGAGGATCTCCAAGAATACGTCTGTAGTCCCAAAATAAATATGCAAGACAGGGGGATCTCCCAGAATTCGTCCGTAGTCCCACAGTAAATATGCAGCGCAAGATAAAATGACAAGTATGACATCGAATTATACTTTTTAGACTAACACAGAAAAGGGATGTCGCATAGAATGTAAAATAGGCATGTTAAAACACGTAAGAATGCTTCCCTAATCTAAACTAATCAATTAAACACAATAGTGCAGTTTAATAAGGGAAAAACAATTTATGACTTAGAAAGGAAAAGCGGGATTTTTACAACAATAGCCCGTGTACGTACTCGTCACCTCATGTACACGGCGCTCACACATCAAATAATACCAAACATCCTAAGGGAAAGTTCCCCAACACAAGGTTAGGCAAGCCACTTACCTCAAACCGCTCAAATCAACTCGATACCACGCTCTTTCCATGAGTATCCAACTCCGAATGGCCCTAATCTATTCAATATAACTACAAGTAACTAATTTAACTAATTAATTCGAAGCTAAAGCGTGAAATTAGGAGAAACGCCAAAAAGTCTCCCCGAGCCCAAGTCTCGGAATTGGGTAAAACTCATAAATTTTGAACAGCCATTCACCCACGAGTTCACTCGAATAAAAATCATCCAAATCCGACGTCCAATTCCCATTCAAACTTCATATTTTCAATTGGGGGACCTTTTCTCCCATTTCGAAACTTCTACCCTCAAATTCCTTAATTAGACGAGGAAAATAACAATAAATTAATTTAATATGATCAAAATAGAGTTAGAATCATTTACCCAATAGTTCTCCCTCTAAATCCCTCGAGAAATCATCTCCCACCGAGCTCTAAATCAAATTTTCTGTTATGAAATATCAAACCCTCGAAATCGTCTTTTCTGCCAAGCGATATCGCTCATGGGGCCGCATCTGCGGTCTTGCACCTGCGGAAAAATCATCGAAGGTGTGAAGGTCACTTATCCGGGCTGGGGCCGCACCTGTGGTCCCCAGTGGCACCTGCGGTCCCTGCTGCGTAGGTCCATGTCCTCTTCTGCAGCTACCCAGCCGCTTCTGCGGCACCGCACCTGCGGCACCGCACCTGCGGTCCATTATCCGCAGGTGCGAAAACAACAGGTGCAACAACTTCAGCAACATGCCTAAGTCCCATACTAATCCGTTAAGCATCCGAAACTCACCCGAGTCCCCCGGAGCTCAACTAACCATACCAACCATTACTAAAACATCATTCAAACTTAGTCGAGCCTTCAAACCACATCGAATAACATCAAAAACATGAATTGCGCACAGATTCAAGCCTAAGAACTTAAAATTTTCCAAATTCTACAAACGACGCTGAACCACATCAAATCTTGTCCGAATGACCTCAAAATTTACACACTGGTCACAAATGACACTACGAACCTATAGCCACTTTCAGAATTCCATTCTGAGCTCGATATAAAAATTTCCACTATCGACCGAAATCGCCGAAAATCTAACTTTCGCCTATTCAAGCCTAAATCTTCTATAGACCTCCAAAGCACATTCCGGATGCGCTCCTAACTTTAAAATCACTCAACAAAGCTAACGGAGTCGACGGAATTCCATTCCGGATAAGTCTTCACACAGTTTTGACTACGGTCCAAATTTTAAGTCTTAAACTCACAACTAGGGACTAAGTGTACAAAAACTCTCCGAATTCCATAACCAATCACTCCGGCAAATCCCAAAAGATGAAACAAATGTGGGGAAAACAGTTATTAGGGGATCAGGGCTCTAACTCTCAAAATGACCGACCGGGTCGTTACATGCATGGAGTCTAAATTATCTTTAGAAATAAAATTTCCTTCAACATTTTTCTCTGTCTTCTTTAGGGAGGCTTGATAAAGCTCAACCAGGTGCTTTGGCGTATGACAGGTACGTGACCAGTTCCCTTTTCCGCCACATCTATAACATGCATTTTCTGCATTTGTTGCTTGCATTACAATTACCATGATTAGAGTTTCTTCCCCGACCACGTCCATGACCACGATTGGGGCCACGACCTCTTCCACACTTAGATTGGTGGATGTTCGTCTTATTCACTTTAGGGAATGGACAAGAACCAGTAGGTCAACTTTCATGGGTTTTCATTAATATGCCATAATGTTGCTCAGCTACAAGAAGATGTGAGGTAAGTTCAGAATACTTTTTGAACCCCATCTCTCATTATTGCTGTTGCAGGAGCATCTTCGAGGCATAAAAAGTGGTGAAAGCTTTCTCCAGCATTTCATGAGCAGTAATATTATCACCACATAATTTCAATTGGGAAATGATTCTGAACATAGCTAAATTATACTCACTGATAGATTTAAAATCTTGTAGCCTTAGATGTGTACAATTATAACGTGCCTTTGGAAGAACAACCATCTTCAGGTGGTCATATCTATCTTTCAAATTATTCCATAGTATGATTGGATCTTTAACAGTGAGATATTCCATTTTCAAGCCTTCATCAAGGTGATGGCGTAGGAATATCATGGCTTTGGCACGTTCTTGGTTTGATGCTTGATTTTTGTCCTTGATGGTGTCTTCCAGAGCCATCGCATCAAGATGAATTTTAGCATCAAGCTCCCAAGACATGTAGCTTTTGCCCGATATATCCGGGGCTACAAATTTAAGTTTAGAAAGATTTGACAATATTTAGAAAAAGAAAGTTCGTACCTTTGATACTTTAAAAGTATTTGCTCGAGATGGGAGAGTCTCATTTGATAATGTGTTAGAAAATAAATATTGTAAAGTAAATAAAATGAATACAAGTATATATATATATATATATATATATATATATATATATATATATAGAGAGAGAGAGAGAGAGAGAGAGAGGGAGAGTGAGAGAGAGAGAGATATTATTCAACTTCAAACTCATGTACATAATGAACTGACAACTCCTTTATTTATAGTAGAAAGGAGGCAGTTGCAAGGTTTTTAGGAAGTAGCTACGAGGCTTTTCAGGAAGCAGTTGCGAGGCTTTTCAGGAAGCAGTTGCGAGGCTTTTCTTCAGCTGCTTGTAAGCTGTTGTAACGACCTGGCCGGTCGTTTTGAGAGTTAGCGCCCCTATCCCTTGATAACTGTGTCTTCCATGTCTTATTATGCTAATGGAACGAGTCGGAGAGTTGAGAGTTGAGTGATGAAAATTTGAGTGCTTTCGGACATATAGTCCTTTAAGGTGAGCTTTAACCTTAGAAATTGGACCGTAGCGGGAGCTGTGTGAAGACGGATCCGAATGGAAATCCGTCAACTCCGTTAGCTCCGTTGAGTGATTTAGGGGTTGGGAGCGTGTTCAGAATGTGTTTTCGAGGCCAGACGTAGATTTAGGCTTGAATTGGCGAAAGTCAGAATTTCGGCGATTTCGGCTGATAGGTGAGATTTTGATATTGGACTCGGAATGGAATTCTGAAAGCGACAGCAGGTCCGGAATGTCATTTATGACTTGTGTGCAAAATGTGAGGTCATACGGACGAGTTTAGACGTTGTTCGGCGTCGGGGGAGAATTCTTGAAAATTCCTATGATTCTTAGGCTTGAATCTATGCATTTTTGGGTATTTTGATGTTATGGGACGTGTTTTTAAGGCTCGACTAAGTTGGAATGACGTATTGGGGTCAGTTGATGGTTTTGGTTGAGGTCACGGTTCTGTTTTTAATTTATCGTTTTGAATTAAGATTTTTCGCAAAATTTAGGCTTACCTAGTCGTAGAGATTAGGTGCCGTCACGATACCTTTTCAGAGGGTAAATCGGGTCGTGACAAGTTGGTATCAAAGCGTTTAGGTTCATAGGAGTCACAAGTCACAAGCCGGTTTATTAGAGTCTTGCGGATCGGTGCGGAGATGTCCGTATCTATCTTCGGGAGGCTATGTAACTGTTAAGAACAATCACATTCTTTGGAATTCCTTGTCGTGCTAGTTACTCACATCAATATTCTAAAACTCAATTCTATTCTTTCTCGCAGATGGTGAGGACCTCTACCAGACGAACCGACGACCAGGCACCTTAGCCCCCAGAGGCATGGGTAGGGGTAGAGGACGAGAACACGGTGCCGCCCGAGCACTAGCGGGAGCAGCTACTGAGGAGCCCATAGAAGCTCTAGTTAGAGGACCGACTTAGGAAGTTCGTATTGCTGCTCCAGCCTTCAAGGAGACTTTGGCTCAGTTCATGAGCATCTTCAGCACTCTGACTCAGGCGCGGCTACTCCCGATAGCTCCAGCCACATCTCAGGCTGGGGGAGGGGCACAGACTCCCGCAGCCCACACTCCTGAGTAGAGGGTTCATGTTGATCAAGCCCCAAAGTTCATTCCTATGCCCCCAACGGCTCCAACTCAGCATGATGCTAGGGTAGTTGCTTCTGAGGCACAACAACTTAGACTTGAGAAGTACCAGAAGTACCACCCACCTATTTTCAGCGGACTAGCTTCAGATGACGCTCTGGGCTTTCTTGAGGAGTGTCATCGTATTCTCCGCACTATGGGTATTGTGGAGATGAGTGGGGTTTCTTTCGTGCTTTCCAGCTGAGGTGGGCGGTTTATTAGTGGTGGCGTGCCTATGAGCTGAGTAGTCCGGATGAGGCAACTTTACTCACTTGGGCTCAAATCTCAGAGATGTTTTTGCTTGAGTTTGTCCCTCAGAGCCTCAGGGATGCTTGGCGTGCAGAGTTTGAGAAGTTACGCCACAGTACTATGACTGTGTCAGAGTATGCATTCCGTTTCAATGACTTGGCTCGTCATGAACCGGCCATGGTTGGCACGATCAGAGAGAGAGTTCGACGCTTCATTGAGGGACTCCACCCCAGTATTCGAACCAGTATGGCCAGGGAGTTGGAGATGGATATCACTTACCAGTAGGCAGTGAGTATTTCCCGGAGGATAGAGGGCATGTTTGCTTGGGACACAGAGGAGAGAGAGGCCAAGAGGTCTCGAGAGACTGGTCATTATTCGGGAGCTTGTGCACCAGCAGCACGCTATGGTAGGGGATTTGTGAGTCACCCAATTCATTCAGCTCTTCCAGCAGCCAGTGGTATTTCAGCTCCTCCTAGACCTCAGGAGCCTTATTATGCACCACCAGTATCTAGTGTGCCTCCTGCTCGAGGTGCTATTACCGGCCAGTCCAGCAGGACAGTTCAGAGTCAGCACCAGCCGCCACATCCTCCGAGGGGTTCTTTTGAGTGTGGTGACCCTCGCCACATGTTCAGAGATTTCCCTAGAGCTAGGAGGGGTTCACATCTCAGACTTATCAGGCCCCACGTGCTCCACCGGGTCCTCCAGCTATTCTTCTAGCCCCAGCTACTGACCCACCTTCTCAGGCAGCTCGAGGTTGAGGTCGGGGAGGTCGAGGTCGCCTTAGAGGGGGAGGCCAGGCCTAGTACTATGCCCTTCCAGCCCGTTCAGAGACCGTCGCTTCAGATTCATTCATCACAGGTATTGTACCTGTTTTTCATAGGGATGCATCAGTATTATTTAACCAGGATCTACGTATTCATATGTGTCTTCTTATTTTTCTTCACATCTAGGGATAGCCCGGGATTTTTTAAGCTCCCCTGTTTATGTTTCTACTCCTGTAGGAGATTCTCTTGTTGTGGACCGCGTATATCAATCGTGTTTGATTGTTATTAGTGGTTTTGAGACCAGAGTTGATTTGTTATTACTCAGTATGGTAGATTTCGATGTTATCTTGGGCATGGACTGGTTGTCGCCCCATTATGCTCTTCTTGATTGTCACGCAAAGACCGTGATGCTGGCTATGCCAGGTTTACCGAGATTAGAGTGGAGAGGTACCTTAGGGTATACTCCCCGCAGAGTCATTTTTTTCCTTAAGGCTCAGCGGATGGTTTAGAAGGGGTGTGATGCGTACTTGGACTATGTGAGAGATGTTAGTGTTGATACCCATACAGTTGACAGTTCCAGTTGTGAGGGACTTTCCTGATGTGTTTCTAGCTGATCTTCCTGGTATGCCGCCTGATAAAGATATTTATTTTGGCATTGATTTGTTGTCGGGCACTCATCCCATTTCTATTCTTCCCTATCGTATGGAGCCTCCTGAGTTGAATGAGTTTAAGGAGCAGTTGCAGGAGTTGCTTGATAAGGGTTTCATCAGGCCCAGTGTATCACCTTGGGGTGCTCTGGTATTATTTGTGAAGAAAAATGATGGTTCTATGCGTATGTGTATTGATTATCGGTAGCTGAACATGGTTATATTGAAGAACATGTATCCATTGCGTCTCATTGATGATTTATTTGACTAGCTACAGGGTTCCAGGGTATTTTCCAAGATTGACTTGCGCTCTGGCTATCATCAGTTGAAGATTAATGAGCCGGATATCCCGAAGACTGCCTTCAGGACCATATATGGCCACTATGAGTTTCTTATCATGTCATTTGGGCTGACTAATGCCCCAGCAGCCTTTATGCATTTGATGCACGGTGTGTTCCGGCCTTATCTTGATTCCTTCGTCATTGTGTTCATTGAAGACATCTTGGTATATTCTCGATCCTAGGAGGACCATAAGCAGCATTTGAGGACTGTGCTCCAGACCTTGAGGGAGAAGAAGTTGTATGCAAAAATTTCTAAGTGTGAATTTTGGCTTGATTCGGTGGATTTCTTGGTCCATAAGGTGTCTTGTGATGGGATCAAGGTAGACCCTAAGAAGGTGGAGGCGGTGCAGAGTTGGCCTAGACTGTCATCAGCTACTAAGATCCGCACTTTCCTTGGTTTGGCAGGGTACTATCGCCGCTTTGTGGAGGGATTTTCATCTATTGCAGCACCTATGACCAGACTGACCTAGAAGGGTGCTCCGTTCAGGTGGACTGAGGAGTGTGAGGAGAGCTCGCTCAAGACAGCCCTGACTACCGCTCTAGTGTTGGTATTGCCTACGGGTTGAGGGTCTTATACCGTCTATTGTGATGCCTCGAGGATTGGCCTTGGAGCGGTGTTGATGCAGGATGGTAGGGTGATTGCCTACACGTCCAGACAGTTGAAGGTGCACGAGAAGAAATATCCAGTTCATGATCTCGGGTTTGCGGCGATTGTTCACGCCCTAAAGATATGGCGTCATTATTTATACGGTGTTCCCTGTGAGATTTTCACAGATCACCGGAGTTTGCAGCACTTGTTCAAGCAGAAGGACCTCAATTTGCGCCAGCGAAGGTGGATGGAGTTACTCAAGGACTATGACATCACTATATTATACCACCTGGGGAAGGCCATTGTGGTGGCCGACGCCTTGAGTCGCCGGGCGGAGAGTTTGGGGAGTTTAGCATATCTTCCGGCAGTTGATAGGCCCTTAACATTGGATGTTCAGTCCTTAGCCAGTCAGTTTGTGAGATTGAATCTTTCAGAGCCTTGTCGTGTATTAGCTTGTGTGGTTGCCCGATCTTCTCTTTATGATTGCATCAGAGAGCACTAGTACGATGATCCCCACCTTCTGGTTCTTCAAGACAGGGTTCGGCGAGGTGATGTCAGGGATGTGACTATAGAGGATGAAGGTGTCATGAGGATGCAGGGTCGGATCTGTGTGCCCAATGTGGATGGACTTTGAGAGTTTATTCTTGAGGAGGCCCATAGCTCACGGTACTCCATTCATCCGGGTACCGCGAAGATGTACCAGGACATGAGATAGAACTACTAGTGGAGAAGGATGAAAAATGATATAGTGGAGTTTGTGGCCAAATGTCTCAACTGTCAGCAAGTCAAATATGAGCATCAGAGACCAGGAGGGTTGCTTCAGCAGATTGAGCTTCCAGAGTGGAACTGAGAGCGGATCACCATGGACTTTGTGGTTGGACTTCCTCAGAATTTGAGAAAGTTCGATGCTATTTGGGTGATCGTGGATCAGCTGACCAAGTCAGCCCATTTCATTCCAGTGTTGACTACTTACTCCTCCGAGAGGTTGGGTGAGATTTATATAAGGGAGATTGTTCACCTTCACAGTATTCCAGTATCTATCATTTTAGACAGAGGTACACAGTTCACTTCACGGTTCTGGATAGCCATTCAGTAGGAGCTAGGCACCAGGGTAGAGTTGAGTACAACCTTTCACCCTCAGATGGACGGGCAGTCCGAGCGCACGATTCAGATTCTTGAGGATATGCTCCGTGCCTGTGTGATGGATTTTGGAGGCTCATGGGACAGATACTTGCCACTTGCAGAGTTTGCTAATAATAACATGTACTAGTCTAGCATTCATATGGCGCCGTATGAGGCTTTGTATGGTAGACGGTGCCGGTCTCTAGGTGGGATGGTTTTAGCCGGGCGAGGATTGTTGGGTACAGATTTGGTCCAAGATGCTCTGGACAAGGTGAAGGTGATTCAGGAGGGACTTCGCACAGCTCAGTCCAGGCAGAAGAGTTATGCGGACCGGAAGGTTCGTGATTTGGCATTTATGGCTGGTGATCGGGTTTTGCTTCGGGTATCGCCGATGAAGAGCGTCATGAGGTTCGGGAAGAAGGGTAAGATGAGTCCGAGATTCATTGGTCATTTTGAGATATTGCGCCGTGTTGGGGAGGTTGCTTTTGAGCTTGCCTTGCCTCCCAACCTAGCAGGAGGTCATCTGGTGTTCCACGTCTCTATTCTCCGGAAGTATCACAGTGACCCGACCCATGTTTTTGATTTTAGTTCAGTCCAGGTAGAAAAGGATTTATCATATGTTGAGGAGCTAGTAGCTATATTGAATAGACATGTCAGAAAGCTCAGGTCAAAGAATATTGCATCAGTTAAGGTTCAGTGGAGGGTTTAGCCGGTCGAGGAGGCGACTTGGGAGACCGAGCAGGTTATGCGCAGCCAGTACCCTCATCTTTTCACAGCTTTGGGTATGTCTTTATACTCGTTCGAGGACGAACGATGTTCTTAAGAGGGGGAGAATGTAACGACCCGGTCGGTCGTTTTGAGAGTTAGCACCCCGATCCCCTAATAACTGTTTTCCCCATGTTTGTATCTGCTTATGGGACTTGTCGGAGTGGTTAGTTATGGATCCCGGAGAGTTTTGGTACACATAGTCCCTATATATGAGTTTAAGCTTTAGATATCGGGCCGTAGTTGGAACTATGTGAAGACGGGTCTGGAATGCAATTCCATCAATTCCTTTAGCTCCGTTGGGTAATTTCGGGGTTAGGAGAGTGTCTGGAATGTGTTTTCGAGGTCTGTAAAAGATTTAGGTTTGAATTGGCGAAAGTTAGAATTTTGGCGATTTCGACCGATAGGTGAAAATTTGATATCGGGCTCGGAATGGAATTCCGAGAGTGGCTGTAGGTCCGTAGTGTCATTTATGACCTGTGTGTAAAATTGGAGGTCATTCATACTAGTTTTGATGTGTTTCGGCATAAATTATGGATTTTGGAAATTTCGTAAGTTCTTAGGCTTGAATCCATGCATAATTCTTGATTTTTATGTTAGGCGACGTGGTTTGAAGGCTCGACTAAGTTCGAATGAGGTATTAGGATTGGTTGGTAGGTTTGGTTGAGGTCCCGGGGGTATCTGGTGTGTTACAGATGCTGGTGTCCTTCTGTGCGATCGCAAGAAGGGCATCGCGATTGCGTAGGCTTGCTAGACTGGGGAGGTGGAGTTGTTCATTGCATTCGCGTGCGAATGCGTAGGTTCATCATCATATTGAATCGCAAACATGTGGGGCAAGGCTACGTTCGCATAAAAGTATGAGGCAGCAGTGTGGGAGCGTTCCTCTGCGCGAACGCATGGGGTTTTCCGCGTTCGAGTAGTGCATTTTTAGGGCGCGTGTGTTTTACTCTACCTGATCACCAGTGTGTACGCGATCGCACTGTGTGTGCACCTGGGCAGATTTTAAAAATCAAAATTGAGGGTTTAAGCTATTTTTCACATATTTGAACTTGGGAGCTCGGGAATTGCGATTTTTGAAGAGATTTTTCACCTAGGCGATTTGGGTAATTAATTCCTACTCAGTTTTGACTAATGTCCATGAATTTATACTTAAATTCACCCTTTAATTTCGAATTTGGGGTGGAAAAATTGGAAAATATTGGATAAAGTTCTTAGGTCGAATGTTTGAGTTTTGATCGAGGTTTTAGTATCCAATTCGAGAAATTCTTGTATGGTTATGCTCATGAGTGAACGGGTGTCCGGAATTTGTAACTTTTACCTTATTTCAAGACGTGGGCCCAAGGGACTTTTAGGGCAATTTTCCTAATTTCGCATATTAACTTTAAACTAATTAGCTAGATTGATTTCTTAAAGTGATATTTACATTACGCAATTGAATTGAATAGATTTGGGTCATTCGGAGTCGGGTACTTGTGGCAAGAATGTGGTTTCAAGTTGAGTAGAGTCGTCGAGGTAAGTGGCTTTCCTAACTCTATGTTGGGGACTTTTCCCTTAGGTTGTTTTGATATAATTTTTTTGTGGACGCCGTGTACATGAGGTGACGAGAACGTACACGGGCCATTTCTGTGAAAATCCCACTTTTCTTTCAAAAATTATACAGTGCTTTGTACTTCTATTACATCATTCCTACATGTTAAATTATTTATTTTAGATTAGAAAAGCATGCCTATTGTTTCTATATTAAATTGCTTAATTGACACTCTATGCACCATGTTTAGTTAGTTTTTTCCCCTGCTTTCCTACCTGCATTTTGATGCACTATTAGAATCGATGTTTATTGGCATTTACTTCGCATTTCATATTTAAATTGGGGACTACGGACGTATTCCAGGAGATCTCTCTAGCATTGCGTATTTATATTGGGGACTACGGATGTATTTTGGGAGATCCCCCATGTATTGCATATTTAAGTTGGGGACTACAGACGTATTCTGGGAGATCCCCCCTGTACTGCATATTTATAAATGGAACTACAGTATGGTATCCCGGGAGATTCAATTGTGTGATACGTTGTGCTGAGCCGAGGTCTCCATTTTACTGTCTTATTTCAGCTTATTCACTTTGACTGTTTATTTTAGAACTATTTCTTTTCCGTATTATTTAAACTGTTTACTTATAAATCCAGTAGAGTCTTAACCTGACCTCGTCACTACTTGACTGGGGTTAGGCTTGGCACTTACTGGGTACCGAACGTGGTGTACTCATGCTCTTTCCTGCACATATTTTTCGTGTGCAGATCCAGGTTCGAGTTCTCAGCCACGTGGCTAGTAGTCGTCACAGCTGTTCCGAGGAGATGGTAAGGTAATTCTGCCGCGTCCTCAGAATCCTCCAAGTCACTTTCTATTCCAGACTAGATAGAGATTTCTATGTATTTTTCTTTTCCCATTATATAGAGCTATTACTGTATAGAAGCTTGTGACTATTATGTGACATTCCGGGTTTTGAGATTTACACTTGTACATGCCGAGCGGCTATGTTATGTCTACTTATATGTTTCCTTTCTGTCTTTAATTTAACGTTTTGAATTAAGATTTTCCGCAAAATTTAGGCTTACCTAGTCGTAGAGACTAGGTGCCGTCACGATACCTTTTCGGAGGGTAAATCGGGTCGTGACACTCGGTGACCACAAATCGCTCATTAACAGGAGTCTCTTCTCCCAAGATTAGAATGTCCTCCCTTATAAAGCGTTGCAGACTGAGTGTGGTCGGGTAGAAGAACATTATCTGCTGCCAGCGTTTGAAGTCCACGCCAGAAAAAAATTCGGGCTTTTCTTTCGGTGCCATCGCCGGTGCTGGCGTTGTGCGACTTGAAGACGATGTAGCTATTGCAGTAGTCGTCGTTCCAACAGAACCATTTTTTTGTTCCGTACTTGTTTTCATTTTTCTGTAAAACAAATTGACACAAACAGAATTAGTATCTTGGTGAAGTTTTTATATCTTCAAACCGAATACAAACAATCGAGTAGAAAATTACAAGGATTTTAATCTCGGATTGAGTAGAAAGTCACAAAGACTTTAATCTCAAACTGGATTAGAAAATTCGAAGATTTTAATCTCCAAAACGGGAGTAGGAAATCACTACGATTTAGTCTCCCAAACCAGAAAGTAAGATGAATACATAAATAAATAATAAATTCCTTAAGCTTGTTATCTCACTGTATTCAAAACAAAAATATCAGTAAACATTAGTTTAAGAAAACAAAACAGAAATATTCTGAGCCCACAAGTTTCTTGTGTGTCCTTAAGGAATTTAATCCCCTCACAGTTGCCCAAGGTTTCAGATTAATTCCTCCCAGGATAGAATGGAATAACTATTCTGTGATAGCGGCACTTCAAATCACAGAACTTCGGCGAACTCAAATGGTAGAGCAAATAACACAAAATGCATACGTTTTTGCTTTTGAAAACCAATGCAGAAGATTGAGGGGAGTGATTTTCAGATTTTCGGTGGTGGAAAATGACTAAGCCTCTCTATTTTTAGCCAACGAAGTTGAGTTCCAAGGTGCATGTTCGTTGATAAGGTGTTCAGCAAAAATTATTTAAAGTTTTGTTGAGTGGAATGTTTGGTCGCGAACTCGACCGTTGGAAAATGATTCCGTGATCTTTCAAATTCATATTTTTCCGCAAAAAATATTAGAAAAGAAATATTAAATAATGGAAAAGGAAAATAAATTTGGTCCAAAAAATTATTACTCAATCATATGACCGAAGCCGAAGTGGAGTTGAGCGGCGACGACATGAGGCACCACTTCTTCTTAGCTCTTTAAAAGCTAGAAGATGTGCTTCTCTGTATGAGCACAAAGATTTTCTTTCTTTCTTCCAATGAGGGACAAAGTGCATTAGTAAAGTGAATTAATTCAAAATTTCATTTCCGTACATTTCTTTTCCCACCATTTTTCATTCACATCTCTTTTATTTTTACTAACAATACCCAACAAGTGTTAGTGTGTCACTTGTGTTTGCCTCTTCGTGAGGTTGTTCTCTCAATATTTTTATACTTTCTTTTATATAGTGGATTGCTCATTCCACCGTGAATGTAGCTCAATTGACCGAACCACATTAAATGTTTGTCTCTTTTCGTAATTTTCTCTTTTGTTGTTGTCTGATTATCACTGTTCAAAGTTTGTTTTACTAACTATCGCATGACATCTGATTATTTCGATTCTAACAATATTTTTCTCTTATGCAAGGATGGGAAGAAGAAGCAAAATGTGAAGTGTATAAGATTTGATTGTGAAAGTAGAGTTGTATTGATCGCAAGCAGAGATATACGGAAGGAGGAGAGGCTATATTATGATTATAATGATGAATATCCAACGAAGCACTTTGTCTGAGTCCAAACAGCAAAATTAACTTATACATGTCTAACTGACCTTTCCGATTTTGGTTTCTACATTAGTAGTCTGTTGCTGTAAAAATGATGTGGGGTAGCCACTTTTTAAAGTGGTATTTACTTTTTATTCAGCATTTTTAATGCTGAGCAAAAGTAGCCACTAGTCTATTAAAATTAATATGAAAAGACAGTGTTACCCTTTCCTTCCCAAACGGAAATACGCCGAAACATAAAGACTTCGTATTCTCTGGTGTTCCCCTGGTACAAATCACTGCAATGTCAAAACATGTTAGAAATCTTTACTTTTTTGTTTAAAGTTTGGTTGACGTTGAAGCTATTATGCTTCTGCCATTTCTCTTGTGGCAGATCATGGTTTTTCTTTGTAGTAAGTCTAATGTAATAGGGTTTATTTGCTCTTAGCTCCTTGAATTTATTTTTAGATCTAAAAGTTGTGAAAATAAGAAAAAGAGTGATGAGTAAACAGGAAATGCAGTTCCTTCCCAAAAGTTAAGGACATGTAGTCCTCAAGTCCTTAACTTATAGTTACAAGTTCAAATGTTAAGGATAGGCAGTCCTTAACTTACAGTTACAAGTTCAAAAGTTAAGGACAAACAGTCCTTAACTTACAGTTACAAGTGCAAAAGTTAAGGACATGCAATGTTTAACTTACAATTACAAGTTCAAACATTAAGGACACTTGGTCCTGAAGTTTGAGTTTCAAGTTCAAAGGTTAAGGACAATAGGTCCTGAACTTAGACTTACAAGTTCAAAAGTTAAGGATATTTTGTCCTGAACTTAGACTAACAAGTACAAAAGTTAAGGACATGCAGTCCTTAACTTACAGTTACAAGTTCAAAAGTTAAGGACCATAGGTCCTTAACTTAGACTTACAAGTTCAAAAGTTAAGGACACTTGTTCCTAAACTTTGATTTACAAGTACAAAAGTTAAGGACACTTGGTCCTGAAGTTTGAGTTCGAAGTTCAAAAGTTAAGGACATTTGGTCCTGAACTAAGTTATAAGTTCAAAAGTTAAGGACATGTAGTCCTGAAGTCCTGAAGTTAAGGATATGTAGTCCTGAAGTCCTGAACTTAGAGTTCCAAGTTCAAAAGTTAAGGACATGTAGTCCTGAAGTCCTAAACTTAGAGTTACAAGTTCAAAAGTTAAGGACATGTAGTCCTGAAGTCCTGAAGTAAAGTTCAAAAGTTAAGGACATGAGCATAAGTGTATTTTCGTCCGGACAGTTAAAGTTTATTAAAGCAGTGGCTAATGGCTAAAGACATTTTAAATAGTGGCTTAAAAGTAAATACATGTGTCATTAGTGGCTAACCGTGCTCTTCCCCCTCTGTTGCTGCATACCGGTAAATGTTGGGTTGGGTTGGGTAGCTGCATAAGAAGGATTTTTCCTTGGGGAAGCCCAATTCATTAATTTAGGTCTAATTGTCCATTCTCACATCTCAAACGTCAAGAACGTTCATGTACAAGCACATAGTTCCAGTTGCTTGTGAAGTTTTGTGTTCAAATATTGGCTTTATAGATTCCAGCCATTAACTACTTTACATCTACTTATTGCATTGACTTTATCTTAATAAAAGATTGTGATCATTTGGCCAGAAAACGTTGGTGGATATTTCTTTGTGTTATAGTTTTATTGATGTTATGGACTCATACATATCGCTATGAAAGTTCCTAATGGTTGAAAAGTTCGATGAGAAATTTATGAGCTACTCATTCAATGTCCCTGCCATGAGCACCTTTGATCAAGTGTACCTGACTCGTGTCCAAACACAACTAACACTTATGAGAAATGATTGAAAATGTCATTTCTTTCTTTAAGATTTGAAGAGAGATTAATAGCCTGTTTGACTAAGCTGCAAAAATCAGTTTATTTTGAAAAGTAATTTTTTTCGAAAGTATTTTTGGTGTGAAATAGTTTGTGTTTGGGTAATTAATTTAAAAATACTTCCAAGCAGAAATTAGTGTTTGACCGAGCTTTTAAAAACTACTTCGAAGTGTATTTTTCTCAAAAGTGTTTTTCAAAAAAATACTTTTGTAGAGAAACTACTTTTTTCCGCTTTTCCAAAATTGCATCTGCTTCTCCTCCAAAGCACTTTTTCTTCTTCTAAAAGTTTGGCCAAACACTTTGAAATAAAGCACTTTTTATAAATAAAAGAAAAGTGCTTTTGGCTTTGGATAAGCTTGACCAAATGGGCTATAAATATATTCTTCTTCCGGACTCGATCACGCCGCATGCACAATATTCATATTTTTCTTATCTCTTTATGTTCTCAATTGAAGACTTTTCTTTATTATGGAGTGATACACCTTTATGATAAGTGTCTATAATGTGCTTTGTTCTTATTTGTGGAGCCGATACATTTTCTTTGTTTTACATTTCTTGTTATATGTATATATATTGTGTTTAACCTTAAAATTGCATAACAATTAAATTTGCAAATGGTTTTAAGGATATGTAATTTCACTTGGTACAAACTGAGCAATATGAGAATTGATATTAGATATTAACTGTAAAATAAATCAAACCAATATAAATTACAGCTTGGCCCTCAAGCTAGATCGCCCTCGAAGCGACTAAGTCTATAACTGAAAAGGATGAACTGAACATCAGAGTACGAATGCTTAAGATAGATAATGTTATATAATTTTTTTATGCGTGAATATGATGATTACTAAATGATTGGAACTCCCCTTTATATAGTAGATGAATTCCACCTATGTTACAATTCTAAATACAGAAGAAAATCTCATGATTGGCTAAATAATCGGTCTTGATTTGGTACGTGCCGAGATTTTCACCACGATCCTTGCCCGGTCACGAATATCTCGGCTTTCCATTATTCGACTCGGCAGGTTTTCTTTGGTCTCTCTTGATGCCTATCACGTTCGGTCTCGATCTTGGTTGGTCTCGATCTTAATTGGTCCTCGAATTACGAGCTCGGTAATGTATCTTCATTCCATGATCCGATGTAACACGGGACCGAACCTTGGCCTACCATCCTATTCTCGATTAACCATACAAAATCGAACATGCCCAGATTTGACCGTATACAGATAGTCCACTCGTTTCAAAGAAATAAGATGATGAGAAACGACATGAATTCTCGAGCTTCATCTTTTCGACTGATGATGTCATTGACTAGTTCGATCATGACATAAGCAACGAAATGTCCCGCCGGTCCAGTAACCAAGGCATTAAATGCCAGTCAGGCGCTGGTCGGCCACTAGGAGGCTCTTAACCGTCACCTTCAACCTATAAAATTTTGATTCTTTTTTCATTCAAACTTTTACAACCATCTTCTTTTCTGCTTTTGCTCTCAAGGAATTACCACTTCCCACTTCTGATACCTAAATTTCCTCAATTTTAGTTTCTTCTCTTTCTACTTTTCACAAATGGCTAAGACTTCTAAAACAATGTCACAAAAAGAAGCTTTGTCTTCATCTCGTTCCGCCGATGGTGCAGTTGTGGTGGAATCCCACCTTGAGGAATATGTTTCGAAGGGGTGCCCGATGGTTGCCGACTTCATGATAGAGAGGACCCCCTCGGTGGTCGGTGCGAACCGATGTCAAGGTACATTTGCACCATCAACGAGGGCCTCTTCAACAAAGTTAAAGAGGAGTGTAACTGGGTAAACAAGTACGTGGTTGTTCCCTCTCCTAAGGAATCGATCACCACATATGTAGAGGGGTATCTAAGTGTTTACACTTACCCCTTTACGTTTAGCCCCCTGGATCCTATAATAGATACCTTCTGCAAAAGGTACAATGTTACCCTAGGCCAGATTCACCCCTCATTTTGGAGGATCGTTTTCCTCCTCCGCTTCTTCTCTAGTAAAATCGAGGGTTGCTCATTTACCCTCAATCATCTAATGCGTCTGTACAGTCCCGGATCTATCGAGGACTAATTAAGCTTTCTCGTTGGGCCAGAAAAGCCCCGTTCTCAGGTCTTGACGAGACCCGCGATCGAGGCTAGATGGGCAGGTTTGTCCGAATAAGGACATCGGACATGATCCCTGCCAAAGATTTGTCATTCCTGGAGCAGTGGAATTTTAATCGTAAGTGTCTTTGCCTTGAATGCTCATTTTACCATTCTTACTTTATACGACCGTCGCTTATTTTTACTTTTTTATTGCAGCTATGGCCCAAATGCCAAACCCGGTTTCAGAGTTAAAAAGATGGGTCGAGGGCCTAGTATCTCAGAGGCCCTACTCTGAACCAGCATGGATAGAGCTTTCCAAAGGTCGATGGGAGGCTCGTAACCACGGTAAGCTTCTTCTTCTTACTTGTTAACCATTTTAGTCTTTCTTAAACTAACTGGCTTCCCTTTCTTCACAAGTCTCGGGAAGAATGTCCCGATGAGACCTCCTTCTAACGATGAAGAATCTCCAAAGCCGGTTAAGGAGAAAACAAGAAAAAGGGCCTCAAGTTTGTTGGGCTCGAAAAAGAAGAGGACGGTGAAGAAAACTCGCAAGCATAAAGAAAATGCCATTGCCTTGTCTATGGAATTGGTCCGTCGGCTAATGGACGAGTCTGAAGATGAGAAACAAGAAGGAGAAGATGTCGGCCAGGTGACTCGTCTACGGGTTCCAGTGCAGAAGTCCTCCAAACAGGAGGCAACCAATAAAGAAACTTCGGTCGAGGTTCTCAAACTAGAAGTCACCCCGTCTCCAGCGAAAATGGGAGAAATAAAGCCTCAAGGAAAAATCCCCCAAGTATCGGAAGAGGTTCCTGGGGTCGAACCTTGGGTGGTTGATATTTCGGACTCCCCCCAGGATTCCGATTCCATGATCCAAGACACCAATATGTTAGAGGGGCAACAGATGGATATCCATGGCTTCTTTGATGGGCTCGGGGGAGATACTTCCAAAGAGATCCCCGGTTTTGGCGATCTATCGGTCCCGAGGAAGATACCATCGCCGAGGGCAACTAGGTCTCCACCAAGCTCGAAGCTGGTAGATCAATTTCCAGCTCCAAGTGTCGATCCCAACCGCAAACGGCATATTGTATTGACCGTTCCTGAAAATGCTCGAGTTTTCTCTCCTCTGGTCATAATTGCTAGTTATCTGTGGGTCCTGGTGACCGAAGAAGACCAGGCGGTGATGAATGTCATGGGGGCCGCCTTCTTGTTCAACGTGGCCCAACACGCACTAAATCGGGCAACCTTCGAACTCTATTTCGTACTCTTTTGTACTTGTAGATTATTCTTAACACCTTTTCTCTTTCTTTTGTAGGCTTCGGTGTTGCACCATGAACCCTTTATCAGAGTTCGAGAGGAGCATAAGGTCGAACATCAGAGCCTTATAGAGAAGAACGACACATACCGGCTCCTCAGTGAATGAATCTAAGCTGATCTGGTCGTAGCTCGAGAGGAGCACACCGGCATGGCCGAACAGGTATTCCGAATGCTCCAAGATAGTGATGTCGAGTTAGAGATAACCACTAATGATCCTATTCTGCAGATCTGACAGAGGCGCGAGAAACTCGATCAACTCAGCAAGCAACTGGATGATGTTCAGGCCGAGGACGATGTTTTTAAAGGGAGCATGGACGTCTTGGCTGCAATGAAAGATACCATTCAGGCTTAGTTGGAATTGGCTGAGACTCAGCTTCGAGCAGAGAAAGAAAAGAAATTGATGTAGACTGAGAAGATCAAAGAGCTCCAGTCTCAGTTACACTCATCCGCTGGCAAACTCAAGGAGGCTAAATTCGAAGTGATCAAGGCTGGCATCCACGCCAATGAAAAGGTGGTTGTCACTGCCCCAAGCCACGCGGTCGTGATGCCGCCTATCATGGAACTAGGCTAGCCAACACATTTTCATAATAAATAGACACTTCATAATAAAGATGTTTTAAACCATTAATTAATAAAACTTCATAACATAAGTTTAAATAACAAGTGCGAAAAACAAACAAAAGTCCGACATCGGGGTGTCACAAGTCACGAGCGTCTACTATGGACTATCCGGAAACAACTAAGACTATAAAAGTCTGGGAAACACTAATAAAGTCTAAGGTAGATAAGAGGGAAATGAGCAAGGTTGTGATCGACATGCAGCTACCTTGCCAACTCCGAGTATCTACGACGAGTGGAAGAATCAACGCTCACTATCACGTCTAGAAATCCGTGGATCTGCACACAAGGTGAAGGGAGTAATGCGAGTACGCCAACTCTGTAAGTAATAAATGTACATAAAGACTGATCAGTAAGAAACACATAAATCAACATCATGAAATCACAGTAAGTACAGCTTGCCTTCAAAACAGTGTGTAAGTCAAATCATCTTGCTTAAAAACCAATTTCAGTAAAAATCATTTGAAGATACTTTTCCAACAGTTTCAACATAATAGTTTCAATGAAGTTTAAAGTAAAAGAGATGAAAAACATAAATAGCCCCTTGGGAAAAACATGTATCATAAACCGCCCCTCAGGCATAACATCACTCAGGATCAGCCCCTTGCTAAACCTCACAATCACTCATAATCAGCTCACAACATGAATCAAGAACAGCCCCACGGGCAAAATCATATCACTCACTCAGGGTACCCGCGCTCACTGGGGGGTGTAAAGAGTCTGAAGGGGCTCAAACAGCCCAAGTGCTATAACAAGACATCTCGTGGCGTAACCAATCAGGACCCCGGCCTCTCATATATCCAAAATCAGTACATCATGCTGCAACGCGCAGCCCGATCCCATGATATCCTCACAACACAGGCCCTCAGCCTCACTCATTCAGAAACCTCTCAAGCCACTCGGGCTCACAATAAACAGGGTGCTCAGCCCAAAATATCATTTTATGCATCAAAATGGGGTAAATGAGACTGAGTTATGAAATCAGTAAAACATTGCATGACTGAGTACATACTTTAAATCAAAACAGTGAGGAAATAGTAGTAAAATCCCCTAAGGGTCCAAACAGCTTGGCACGAGGCCCAAATGTGGCATTCCGCCCAAAGCATAGTAATAATTTTCTAAACCACAAAATATCATATAGTTTCCAGTCAAATACACAACTTAATAGTTGCTACAGGATGAACCAAGTCACAATCCCCAACGGTGCACGCCACACGCTCGTCATCTAGCATGTGCGCCACTTCAAAATAGTGAAACTCGGCCTCTAACTGCTCCGAATCTCAATGAGTTTCCCCTTAATCCCTCTTCTAAACCCTTCAAAAAGCTTCAAGTCAGAACAACAATGGTGGAAAATAACCCAAAATTCGCGAAGTCTCCAATTTATAGGTTTTGCCCAGCAAAACCGCATTTGCGGGACTGCTCCTGCAAAAACTTTTCTGCTTCTGCTGATATTTCATTAAAATCCCACTTTCGCTTCTACGGTCTCCCCTTCGCACCTACGGGCTCGCAGGTTCACTCACTCGTCCGTTTCTGTGGAAAGTCCCTCAGGCCTCCAACTCCGCACCTGCGATCGCCGCACTTGCGATCCCCCTTCCGCAGGTGCGGAAAACTAGAAACAACAGCAGCAATGAATTTTTCCCAAGTTCTAACTCCCTGATTGCCATCCGAAATTATCCCGAGCCCCTTGGGGCCTCAACTAAATATACCAACACTGAAAACTCAAAACAACATCAAAACACCAAATTAACCTGAAATTCGCCAACGATGCCGAAACAAACCATACCATGCCCGAATTACTTGAAATTTTTCACACACATCACAAATAACACTACGAACCTATTCCAACTTTCGGAATTCCATTTTGACCCCGATATCTACTTTTCCACTGCCGATCAAAAATCGCAAAAAATTCATTTTTGCCAATTCAAGCCTAATTCTACCACGGACTCCGAATAACATTCTGAACCCAATCCTAAGTCCGAAATCACCTAACAAAGTTATCTGAACCATAAAAACTCAATTCCGAGATCATTTACCTATAAGTCAACTTTTAGTTGAATTTTCCAACTAATAAACCAACTTAAGAGACTAAGTGCCTCATTTCATTCAAAATCACTCCAAACCCAAGCCAACCGATCTGACATAACATAATAGAGTTGAAAAACAAAAATGAAGCAGAAATGGGGGAAAACGGGGCTAAACTCTCGGAATGACTAGCCGGGTCGTTACATCTTCCCCCTATTAAACAAACGTTCATCCTCGAACGAGTGTAGAAATATACTGGCAGTATCAAATAGGTGTGAATATTTTCTCCGCATCTCTCGCTCGGTCTCCCAAGTGGCCTTCTCCAACGGCTTCCCTCTCCACTGCACCTTAACTGAAGTATATCCTTTGACCAGAACCTTCGGACCTGTCGACCCAAAATAGCCACTGGCTCCACCTAATAAGTCATATCACCCTCTAGTTGAACCGAGTTGAAGTCCAAAACATAGTATGGGTCACCAATATACTTCCAAAACATGGAAACATGAAACACTGGATGCACACTCGACAAGATGGGTGGGAAAACAAGTGTTGTTTTATACTTTAATACCACATAAGAGGGGGGGGTGATTTGTGTGGTGTCAAATGTTTCGAGTACAGTCTTGCTAGAAGAACCTGGTTCTTCTTGGTGTTCCAACTTCTACTGGTGCAGAATAATAAATGCAGTAAAGTAAAATAACAGAGATTTTTACGTGGAAAACACCTGGCTCAAAAGGTAAAAAAACCACGACCTACTGCTCAGTTTGATTTTCCCAAACTCTTCACTACAACTCTGAGCCAAACAACATTTACAAAATAAACTCTTTTGTAAACCTAGGACTAACTCTAATCCCTTTGTAGCAACCTAGCCTCTAGCTAATTGCGACAAGCTTCAAGTTAACTCTAACTTGAACAATGTGTACCTATTACAATTGCTTCTAAGAAAGCTGAAAAGATACAATGTTAAATCACCTACTACAACCAACTAGACTTAATAAACAAACAGATGGAACTAGTTCTTCTAGCTGGTCAGTAGCTTTTCTGTGGCACAAGGATTCTGCTTGCAAAATATCTCTAGGAATTTTTCTTTCAATTCTTGTTTCACTTCTGCCTTTGTGTGATCCCTCTTCAGCAGGAATGTTTCAACACTTTATAGATTCAGTTGTTGAGATATGTTGTTCAATTCTAATGCAACTCTTCCTTGGTGGAAGAGTTTGTATTAAACTCAACTTCCTTCCTTTGTTACTATCCTTGCTGAATTCAAACTCTAACCTCTTATCAATTTGCAACCTTTTTGCTCCAGGAGACAACCTCTTAATTCCCATATAATTCACATAACTTGTTATCTCCTACACATGGACTCTTCGCGTGCCAATGAGTTTGTTTCACTATGATAGCCTGATGGACCTGGTTCAACTTGGTAGACATTTGTCAATCTTCAAAACCATGTAGTGACTTGGGTCAACAAATTCCCCATTTTTGATGATGACTAACCCTGTGCTTAACCTTGTACAATCTTCAAACACTTTGTATGGTCTTAAGAATTTATCACAGAGAGACCAGGTTCATTAGGTTATAAATATCACAACAGTTTGAAATTTGAAAAGCACATTTCTTCTCCCTTTTGGCATCATCGAAAAGTTGCAAAATGATAAAATTACCAGAGTTTGTTAATAATTACTCATGGCAATTGAGGCAACTGCAGGTGAAAACATGATTTAATCATCAAAAGAAACAAATAAATGTAAGCTACGTAAGAAACTGAGACAAATTCAATAATTAACAAAAGCAGAATTCATTGATTAGCCAGTAATCAAACACCATACACAGAAAGAACTAAGAAAGCCATAACTATGAGCAAAACAAAAAATAGAAACTAAACAAATCCTTAACTGGGCAATGAGGGGTTTTGGTGGCTCTGGACATCCTAAGGTTGGGTAGGGGCAGATGAGGTTGGGTTCTGGGAAGGAGAGAAAGCATTTGTTGAAGAACACCTTCATTTTTATCCTTCTCCTTTGCTAGTTCAACTCTGACAGCATCCCGCTCAGCTTCCACCTCATGAAGACGAGATTTCAATCTAAGGATCTCCTTATCCTTCATCTCTCCTTCCTGCACCAATGACCTTACTTTGCAATTGACTGACTGCTTCCTTGATGAACCAGGTTCATCTTCCGGAACATTGACAATATAATCACAAGTCAGCAAAGTGTTCTTCCCAAAATAATCCTTACCATTAGCCATCTCAACTTTCTTCAAAGGAACCTCAAAGTGGGCAAGCACAGCCGTCAGAATAAAGCCATAAGCTGAATGCTTTGGTTCCATTTACAACTTTGTCCAAGAGCTGAATGATGAAAGCTGGCCAGTTGATCTGCTTTCCCCTATATAAACAGTCCATCAAGGTGAGGTCCATGTAATTGGCGATGTGCCTTCTCTCCTATCTTGGCAGCAGGAACTTAATCACGAATTCAAAGAATAACTTATGTTGGGGCCTCATTTCACTTTTGAACACCGGCCTGGGCTCAGCTTCCTCCTCATTCTCACAAAAGAATCTGGTGATTTTTATAGTTGAGGCTATTCCATCAAGACTAGGCCATATTTGCCTAGTGTAATCAGCTTAGCCCTCAGCAGGTATGTTCAGAATCTCTCCCAATTCCTTTGCATCAAAAGTGATCTGAATTCCTTTGACTTTGGAGGTCACCCTGCCATTCTTGACACTTGCATTTGCCATAAACTCCACTAATTCGTTCCTTGCCAGCCTTCCTTCCATGCGAAGGACCATTTCCTTCCACCCCTGCACATCCAGTGTGTCCAGCAGTATTGCATTCAAGGTTCCTCGAGATCTTTCAATAACTTTCCCTTCAGAATTGTCCTCTTGATGAACATTTTGATTCTATCAGTCTCCTCACCAACTTCCTTCTCATCTCCTCCACTCCACTCTTTATCCTCATCTTTTTCAACAACCTTCACTTTCTTGGACTTGGATCTGGTCCTTTTAACAGTGCTTGAAAGTGTTGCAGATACAACAGCTGACTTCCTTGAAGAAGCCTTAGCCCCTTTTGGTTTGGGTGTCTTGACCACAACTGGAGCAGGCTGCTCCTCATGATGGACCAGGTCCATCGTATCATCATTAACAATTACAACCTCAATAGGCTCTCTTACCTTTCCCTTTCCCTTTGAAGCTTTCCTTTTCTTTCTCTCTCTTAGAGCCCTTTCTAACTCTTCTTCACCTTGTCGAACAGCACTTCGTGTAGAACAAACTTTTAGGGCAGGAGCATCAACAGATATAGAAGCTTTCCTTTTCTTTTGGAGGAACTGGAGTAGTGACTTTCTTGAACGTTTGAGATCTCGTCTTTTTGGGGTTATAAGACTTCCCCAGCTTCCTTAGCATCTCAGCCAGTGTCTCCTTGATAGATGAACCAGGTTCATCTGCTGATTTTCGTAAGCTCTCTAGACCTGCTGCTGCTTCCTCAGCAACACTTCCCCCTAAATTTGTGACACCTTCTTCAACAATCTTAGGAACGGGACCACAAATAGCCAAAGTGGTACCGTCCTCCCCAAACCCCCTTACAAAACTTCCTTCTCCCTCTCTCTCAAGAATTTTATCTTTCCCCAATTTTCTTCGCCTATCCGGCACTTCAACATCAACAACTGACCCAACCAACACAAACTTGTTTTCAGTAGTAGCAATTTCAGAATTAACTTCAAGATCACCTTGCTCAGAACTGGATGAACCAGGTGCGTCATCTTCATTGGCTGATTTGAAGGATTCACTTGATGATTCAGAATCATTATCCTTTTCAGTCTGTAGAATTTCCTCCAAGAATTTTGCACGAGAGTCAGAAGCAACAGATTTTCTGGCAAGAACTTTCACACGACGAGCCTGGGGGCTGGAGTAGAGTTAGGTGTGGGTTCAAGAACTTGAGGGTTTTCAGGGGTTAAAGATATCTCTAGATATTGAGAGCTATACGCGAATCGAGAATTAGAATCAGATTCATAAAGTCCTCCATTGTAATCACGATTGGGCGATGATGAAGAAGAAGAGGCAGGTGGTGGTGAAGACATTGCGATAAGCTTTTTAGAAAGAGAAGAAAATTCGATCAGTTTTTATTTGAAGAAGAGAGTGACGAACTTGGTTCTACTTGGTATGTTATGAAGAGTGAAAGTAATGATGACCCCTTTATAAGATGTGGCTATGAATAATGCAACGGGCAGAGCATTTAATTAAGAGGGAGTCTAATCGATGTAGGAGTGTCATTGATTAGACAGTTAAGAATCCCCTAAATTTAGGCTAATTGAGTAGCGATGGGACATCTTGAAACTAGTTCATTCTAGGATAGGTAATGAGAATTTGAATTGAACCAAATACGGATAGAATTCTGCTCATGTGTGACTATAATTATTTCAATAAATGTATGTAGATGAGCACGTACCTTGTACGTCAGATGAACCAGGTTCATCGTGTTAAAGTCTTTAATTTGCCTCAATTTACAAATAGAGAAAAACATCATTAGCAACCAAGGAATCATATTAATACATGGCAAGAGAGTATGAAAGTAAAGTCATGATACTAAGCAATGATTAGTCTGGTTGATTATCTATGTTAATATTTCTAGCCAAATTTTTTTTCATTTTTCAATTTTTTTTCATTTTTTGTTTTTCCAATTAGGTGATCTTAACCATCCCTAATTCAAGCATATTTCTCTCAAAATGCTCCCTATTCAGTGCTTTAGTAATGATATCTGCAATTTGCTTGTCAGTAGCACAAAATTTAATTGAGATCATTCCCTTTTCATAGTTATCCCTAAGGAAGTGGTGTCTAACATCTATGTGCTTAATTCTCTTATGATGAACCAAGTTCTTGGTCATACTAATTGCACTAGTGTTATCACAGAAAATAGGAATGCATCCCACATCTATACCAAAGTCCATGAGTTGTTTCTTGATCCACAACAACTGAGCACAGCATGAGGCAGCAACCACATATTCAGCCTCAGAAATAGACAAAGCTACTGAATTTTGTTTCTTGGTGGCCCAACACACAAGGCAGGAGCCTAGAAAGTGAGCCATGCCTGAAGTACTTTTCCTGTCAACTAGGAAACCTGCATAATCAGCATCAGCATATCCTACAAGGTTGAAATTACTACCTTTAGGGTACCAAAGGCACAAAGCAGTGGTGCCTTTCAGATATCTCAAAATTCTCTTCACTGCAGTTAGGTGGGACTCCTTTGGATTTGCCTGAAACCTATCACATACTCCTACATTGAACACAATATCAGGTCTACTGGCAGTGAGATATAATAGAGACCCAATCATCCCTTTGTATAGCTTCTGATCAACGGATGAACCAGATTCATCCACATCAAATTTTGTAGTTGTGGCTATGGGGGTGTCTATTTTCTTTGAGTCCTCCATTTTAAACTTCTTGAGCAGTTCTTTCACATACTTTTGTTGATGGATCATTGTTCCATTGGGGTTTTGCTTGATTTGCAAGACTAAGAAGAAGTTTAGCTCACCCATCACACTCATCTCAAACTCGCTCCCCATAAGTGTAGCAAATTCCGTACTCAGTTTTTCGGAAGTTTCCCCAAATATAATATCATCCACATATATTTGCACAACCATGAGTTCTTTACCCTTTTCCTTTAAGAACAAGGTGCTGTCAATTTTGCCTCGTTTGTAACCATGTTCTAGCAGGAATTTTGATAGCCGCTCATACCATGCTCTAGGTGCTTTTTTGAGACCATAGAGAGCCTTGTCAAGTTTTTATACGTGGTCAGGTGACTCCTTGCTTTCAAAACCTGGAGGTTGTTTGAAAAATACATCTTCCTTCAGATAGCCATTGAGAAAGGCACTCTTAACATCCATCTGATAGAGAGTGAATTCCATATGTGCAGCAAATGCTATAAGAAGTCTGATTGCCTCCAGTCTTGCCACAGGGGCAAAGGTCTCATCATAGTCTTGACTATACCCTTGAACAACCAGTCTGGCCTTGTTTCTTGTAACATTTCCATCCTCATTGAGCTTGTTCCTGAAGACCCACTTTGTGCCAATCACCGATCTGGCTAGTGGCCTGGGTATCAAGTGCCATACTTAACTTCTTTCCAATTGATTCATCTCTTCTTGCATGGGATTTACCTAATCAACATCTTGTAGGGCTTCACCAATGTTCTTTGGTTCGATTAAGGATAGAAAGGCATCAAACGCACATAGATTTTTCAAGGAGGCTCTTGTTTTGATTCCGGATGACAAATCTGTTATGATGCTCTCAAGAGGGTGAGAACTTTGATATCTGTGTGGTTTGAGCACCAATTGTTCACTTCTGGATGATTCTATGGTGTCTTGTTGTTGTGGAACAGGATCAGGGCCAGGGTTCACATGTTGAGTTCCCCCTTTCATGTTGCTTGGGTAGTTGCACCTGGTCCATCACATGTTCCATCTCCCATGGCTGCTTCAATATGTTCACTGCTTCTCACCAGTTCAAGCTCCTCATCTTCTGGTTCCTGTCTCTCAGAAAGAGTGTTAGTTTCATCAAAGACAACATGCACACTCTCTTCTACACACATAGTTCTTTTATTGTACACTTTATAGGCTTTGCTATGTGATGAATATCCCAAGAATACTCCCTCATCACTTCTGGGATCAAATTTACCTAGGAAATCTTTGCCATTATTGTGCACAAAACATTTACATGTTGGGATTTCTCCCTTTAGGTAATTCATAAGGAGTCTTCTCTACCAGTGGCCTGGTCATGCATCTATTGATTATATAGCAAGCAGTGTTTATTGCTGCTGCCCAGAAGTTGTGCGGTAGTTTGCTAGAAAGAAGCATGGTTCTTGCCATGTCTTCAAGAGTTCTATTATTTCTTTCAACAACCCCATTTTGCTGTGGGGTTCTAGGGGAAGAAACGTTGTGATTGCTACCATGTTCATCACACAACTCAGCAAACTTTGCATTCTTAAATTCAGTACCATGGTCAGATCTCATTGATGCTAGTTGATGTCCTAACTGATTTTGAGTTCTCTTAACAAATGAGGTGAACATATCAAATGCTTCATCCTTAGATGTCAGAAATAAGGTCCAAGTGAACCTTGAATAATCATCAACTAGCACCATAACATATTTCTTACCACTTCTGCTCAGAGTTCTCATTGGACCACACAAATCCAAATGAACCGGTTCCAACGTCCTGGTGGTATCATTTTCTTACTTTTGAATGAGGATCTTACCTGCTTCCCCCTTGCACATGCCTCACAAACTTTGTCTTCCTTGAACTTAATGTTAGGGAGTCCCACCACTAAGTCCTTAAAGACTAATTTGTTAAGTTGATTTAGACTTGCATGACCAAGTTATTTGTGCCAAAGGAGGGGATCACTTTCCAAAACACTCAAGCAAGTGAGTTCATTTTTAGACAGTGTGGACAGGTCTATGACATAGATATTATTCATTCTCTTTCCCTGCAAAACAATCTTGTCTGTAATCAAGTTAATCACAAAACATTTTGTGGAAGTGAAAGCAACCAGGTTACCTCTGTCACACAATTGTGACACACTGATCAAGTTGTATTTCATGCCATCTATCAAGTACACATGTTCGATGGAACGTGTGTCATCCTTACCTACTTTTCCAACCCCTATAATTTCACCTTTCTTTCCATTTTCAAAGGATTCATTTCCTCCTTTGAGGTTTTCAAGTGAAAGGAACTGTTCCTTGTTCCCCGTCATATGCTTTGAGCAGCCACTATCCAAAAACCAAATTTGGCTGCTTCCTCTCACTTGTACCTACAAAAGGAAATCAGGGGTTAGTTTTAAGAACCCAAACTAGTTTGGGTCCTTTACTATGAGAGAATGGATGAATTAAATTTTTTCTGGCCCAATTTGGTAGACAATTTTTCTTTTTAACAAACCTCTCATTTTTTCGACTGGCCTGCTCTCTTGCAGTACACTCAATTTTGTAGTGGCCAGTCTTACCACAGTGGGTGCAGATTTTATTTTCAGGAAGAGTGAGATACTTGCTTTTGGGATCCCACTTGGGCAATTGACTCCCAAAGCCAAGCCCTCTCCGGTTGCTACTGTGATTCTCTTGAAGCCATGTCAAGGCATCAGAGGATTTATTCCATTTACAAGTTCGATCTAATTCATGTTTGACTTTGCCAAGTTCTTCTTTAAGTGTTCTTATCTGTTCATCCTTGGCATACATCTTATCTTTTTGTTTTCCCATATTTTCTTCTAACATGATATGAGAATGATCAAAACCTTTTTACTGGATCCTAGCTTCAGTTTTAAGTTTTCAGATTTTAGCTCTAGAATCTCAGTTTCAAGTGGATGAACCTGGTTCAACAAGATAGTGATTTTCTTTTCAGATTCACTTACTCTGATTTCCAGGTTCATGCATTTTGCTTTTAGCATTGCACATTCTTTAGAAAGTTGATCCTTCTCTTTGGTTGTTTCTTCAGAATCATCCATGAAATCAAATAGCAACTCGGAGAGTTTTTCTTTAGATAGGAACTTTATTTTGTTTTAAATATGGGAGATACTTACCTCTGGTTCTTCATGTGATTCCTCATCAGATTCTCCAATTTCCATGAGCGCTTGATCTTCAGTCTCACCATCTTCTGATTCTTCATCTGAACTTTCCCCCCAAGCAGCAACCATAGCTTTTGTTGTGGTTTCCTTGGGTTGGACCAGTTCCTTCTTCCTGTTCCTTCTTTCATATCTCTCCTTTTTCCATTACAATTCCCACTGAGGACAGTTCTTGATGAGGTGGTCAGTTTTTCCACACTTGTAGCATCCCTCGTTGGTTGGCCTTTCTGGAGTTTTAGCTTTGTTGTAATTTCCTCCTCTAGAGATGCCTTTCTTCCTCATGAGAAAGTTTTTGAATTCTTTGGTAATCATGGCAATCTCATCTTCCTCAAGATCTGCTCCCACAGTGATCCTTAGTGATAGACTCCTCTCCTTCTTTGGACCATCCATCTTCATTGTCTGCCTTCTGAGTTCATAGGCAGTAAGGTTTCCAATTAGCTCGTCCAATCTGAGGGTTGCCATATTTTTGGATTCCTGGATAGCAGTGATCTTGCTTTCCCAGGAAATTGGCAAAACCCTTGTCAGGATTTTTTCTACCCTATCTTCTTCAAGAATTACTCTACCAAGAGACTTAAGTTCATTTGTCAAGGTTGTGAACCTTGTGTACATCTCTTGGATTGTCTCACCTTCTTTCATAGTAAAGTTTTCATACTGAGAGTATAGTAGAGTACCTCTTGATCTTTTTACCTGAGGTGTTCCTTCACGGGCTACGTGCAAGGTATCCCAGATATTTTTGGCAGTGGTGCAGCTTTGGATTCTGCTATACTCATCTGGACCTAGTCCACACACTAGCCACTTTTTGGCCTTTGCATTCTTCTCCCATTTCTTCAGATCCTCAGCAGTGCAGTCAACTCTAGTCTTTGGTACATCTACACCTTCAATAGTCTTCTTCATGGTAGCTAGAGGACCATCACTGACTATGTCCCAGAGTTCATAGTCTTCTCCGATTAGGTGGTCCTTCATCCTGTTCTTCCACAAGGAGTAATACTGGTCATTGAAGAGTGGTGGCCTTGCAGTTGATTGACCCTCTCAGTTTCCAGGTAGTGCACTCATTTTGATCTTTTCCAAGGTGTTAGCTTTTTCAAGGATAACCTGCTCTAATACCAATTGTTGTTTTATACTTCAATACCACACAAGAGGGGGGG
>ML292934.1:0-40837 GCA_005239495.1 Nicotiana undulata | reverse complement strand
TGTCCAATTTTTCGAGTACTGTCTTACTAGAAGAACCTGGTTCTTCTTGGTGTTCCAACTTCTACTAGTGCGGAATAATAAATGCAGTAAAGTAAAAACACAGAGATTTTTACGTGAAAAACACCTAGCTCAAAAGGGGAAAAAACCACGACCTACTCCTCAGTAGGATTTTCCCAAACTCTTCACTACAACTCTGCGCCAAACAGCATTTACAAAATAAACTCTTTTGTAAATCTAGGACTAACTCTAATCCCTTTGTAGCAACCTAGCCTCTAGCTAATTGCGACAAGCTTTAAGTTAACTCTAACTTGAACAGTGTTTACCTATTACAATTGCTTCTAAGAAAGCTGAAAAGATACAATATTAAATCACCTACTACAACCAACTAGACTCAATAAACAAACAGATGGACCTTGTTCTTCTAGTTGGTCACTAGCCTTTGTGTCGCACAAGGATTCTGCTTGCAAAATATCTTTGGGAATTTTGCTTTCAATTCTTGTTTCACTTCTTCCTTTGTGAGATCCCTCTTCAGCAGGAAAGCTTCAACACTTTATAGATTCAGTCATTGAGATATGTTGTTCAATTCTAATGCAACTCTTCCTTGGAGGAAGATTTTTTATTAAACTCAACTTCCTTCCTTTGTTACTATCTTTGTTGAATTCAAACTCTAACCTCTTATCAATTTGCAACCTTTTCGCTTTAGTAGACAACCTCTTAGATCCCAGATAATTCACATAACTTGTTATCTCCTACACATGGACTCTTCGCGTGCCAATGAGTCTGTTTCACTATGATAGCCTGATGGACCTGGTTCAACTTGGTAGACATTTGTCAATCTTCAAAACTATGCACTGACTTGGGTGGCAAAGCAAGTCTATAAGAAACCTCCCCTACTCTCTGAAGCGCCACAAAAGGCCTAATAAACCGGGGACTCAACTTGCCCCTCTTCCCAAACCGCATAACACCCTTCATGGGTGACACCTTCAGCAGAACCTTCTCCTCAACCATGAAAGATACATCCCAGACCTTCCCGTCCGCATAGCTCTTCCTCCTAGACTGCGTCGTGCGCAACCGCTCCTAAATCAACTTCACCTTATCTAAAGCATCCTGCACCAAATTGGTACTCAAGAGCCTAGCCTTACCCGGCTCAAACCAACCAACCAGAGATCTACACCTCCTCCCATATAAAGCCTCGTATGGATCCATCCGAATACTCGACTGATAACTGCTATTATATGCAAACTATGCGAGTGGCAGAAACTCATCCCATGAACCCCAATATCAATAACACAAGCGCGCAACATGTCCTCTAGTATCTGAATAAAGACTGCCCGTCCGTCTGAGGATGAAATATTGTGCTCAACTCACCATGGGTACACAACTCCCGCTGCACGATCCTCCAAAACTACGATGTGAACTACGTACCTCTATCAGAAATGATATAAAATTGGAACCCCATACAATCAGAAAATCTCCCGGATATAAATCTCAACTAACTGCTTGGAAGTATAAGTAGTACCAATAGGAATGAAGTGCGCAGACTTGGTCACCCGATCCACAATAACCTAAATAGAATCGCACATCCTTGAAGTCCGTGGGAGCCCAACTACAAAGTCCATGGTGATCCGCTCCCACTTCCACTCTGGAATGTCCAACCTTTAAAGCAATCCACCCAGTCTCTGGTGCTCATACTTCCCCTGCTAACAGTTGAAACATCGAGCTACAAATTCGACAATATCCTTCTTCATCTGCCTCCACCAATAATGTTGTCTCAGATCCTAATACATCTTCGCGGCACCCGGATGGATAGAATGTCGCGAGATGTGGACTTCCTCAAGAATCGACTCTCAAAGCCCATCTACATTAGGCACATATATCCGACCATGCATCCTCATCACACCATCATCACCAATAGCTACAACCCTGGCATCACTTCATCGGACCCTATCCTGAAGAACGAGCAAGTGTGGGTCGTCATACTGGCGCTCCCTGCTACGGTCATAAAGCGAAGGCCTAGAGACCTAGCAAGACAATACCCGACTGGGCTCCGACATATCCAACCTCAGCTTGCCCGCTAAAGCCTAAACATCAAGTGCTAAAGGTCTCTGTGCTGCTGGAAGATATGCTAAACTCGCCAAACTCTCTACTCGGTGACTCAAGTCATCGACCACTACATTGGCCTTCCCCCGGATGGTATAGAATAGTGATATCATAGTCCTTGAGAAGCTCCAACCATATCCTCTTACGCAAATTCAGATCCTTCTGCTTAAACAGATGCTGCAAACTCTGATGATCAGTAAAACCTCACAATGAACCCCATACAAATAATGACGGCAAATCTTCAAGGCGTGAACAATGGTTGCTAACTCAAGATCATGCACCGGATAATTCTTCTCATGGTTCTTCAACTGGCGTGAGGCGTAGGAAATCACCCTACCCTCCTGCATCAAGACACAGCCAATGCCTATCCTCGAGGCTTCACAATACACGGTATAAGAACCTGAAGCTGATGGCAAAACTAACACTAGAGTTGTGGTCAAAGCATCCTTGAGCTTTTGAAAACTCTCCTCACACTCGTTCGACCACCTGAACGGAACACCCTTCTAAGTCAATTTGGTCAAGGGAGAAGCAATAAAAGATAATTCCTCCACAAAGCAACGGTAATAGCCCGCAAAACCAAGCAAGCTCCTAATCTCTGTAGCTGAGGACGACCTGGGCCAACTCTACACTGCCTCTACCTTCTTCGGATCCACCTGAATACCCTCACTAGACACCACGTGCCCCAAGAATGCTACTAAATCAACCAAAAACTCACACTTGGATTACTTTGCATAAAGCTTCTCCTCCCTCAATCTCTGCAGTATGACTCTTAAATGCTGAGCATGCTCCTCTGGGCTACGAGAATACACCAGGATGTCATCAAAGAACACAATAGCGAAGGAATCCAAATATTGCTGAAATACACTGTTCATCAAATGCATGAACGTTGCTGGGGCATTGGTCAGCCCAAAAGACATCACCAAGAACTCATAATGGCCATAACGGGTCCTGAAAGCTATCTTAGGAATATCTGAATCCCGAAAGTTCAGCTGGTGATACCCGGATCTCAAATCAATCTTAGATAACACCCTAGCTTCGATACGAGGCAAAGAATACTTATTCTTAAATGTGACCTTTTTCAACTACCTGTAGTCAATACACATCCTCATGGAACTATCCTTCTTCTTCACAAATAACACCGGTGCACCCCAAGGTTACACACTAGGCCGAATAAACCCCTTACCTACATGTAACTAGGCCAGCCGACACATTTTTAGAATAAATTAACACTTCATAATAAAGGTGTTTTTAAGCCATTAATTAATAAAACTTCATAAGATAAGTTTAAATAACAAGTGTGGAAAACAAACAAAAGCCTGACATCGGGGTGTCACAAAGTCACGAACATCTACTAAGGACTATCCGAAAACAACTAGGACTATTACAATCTGGGAAACACTAATAATGTCTAAGGAAGATAAGAGGGAGAGGAGCAAGGCTGCGATCGCCATGCGGCTACCTTGCCGACTCCGAGTATCTGCGACGGATGGAAGAATCAGCGCTCGCTATCACGTCTAGAAATTCCTGGATCTACACACAAGGTGGAGGGAGTAATGTGAGTACGCCAACTCAGTAAGTATTAAATGTAAATAATGACTGAGTAGTAAGAAACACATAAATCCACGTTATGAAATCACAGTAAGTACAACTTGCCTTCAAAAAAGTGTGTAAGTCAAACCATCTTGCTTAAAATCCAATTTTAGTAAAAATTATTTGAAGATGTTTTTCCAACAGTTCCAACATAGTTTCAATGAAGTTTATAGTAAAAGAGATAAAAACCATAAATAGCCCCTTGGGCAAAACATGTATCATAAACCGCCCCTCCGACATAACATCACTCAGGATTAGCCCCTCGGGCAACCTCACAATCACTCATAATCAGCCCCGTGGGCACAACTTGAATCAAGAACAGCCCTTCGGGCAAAATCATATCACTCACTCAGGGTACCCGCGCTATTAGGGGGTGTACAAACTCCGGAGGTGCTCCTACAGCCCAAGCGCAATAACAAGCCATCTCGTGGCGTAATCAATCAGGCCCTCGGCCTCTCATATATCAAAAATCAGTACATCATTTTGCGGCGCGCAACACGATCCCATGATATCCTCACAACACAGTCCCTCGTCCCCACTCAGTCAGAAACCTCTCAAGCCACCCGGGCTATCAATAAACAGGGTGCTCAGCCCAAAATATCATTTTATAAATCAAAACGGAGTAAATAAGACTGAGTTATGATATCAATAAAACATAGCATGACTGAGTACAGATTTTAAATCAAAATAGTGAGGAAATAGTAGTAAAGGCTCTACGAGTCCAAACAGCTTGGCACGAGGCCAAAATGTGGCATTCCGCCGAAAGCAAAATAATACTTTTTTAAGACACAAAATATCATATAGTTTCTAGTCAAATACGCTACTTAATAGTTGCTACGATATGGACCAATTCACAATCCCCAATGGTGCATGTCACACGCTCTTCATCTAGCATGTGTGCCACCTTAAAATAGTGAAACAATGTGAAATCCGGGGTTTCATACCCTCATGACAAGATTTAAAATCATTACGTAAGTTGATAGGCTTGAAATCGAATGGTCGTAGTGAGAGTTCAGTCAATTAGCCTTTAAAAATAGCCTCAAAATGAGAAAAGTCAACTAAGAGTTGAATTATGGGTAAACGA
The DNA here is from genome assembly GCA_005239495.1 of Nicotiana undulata. NCBI lineage: Eukaryota > Viridiplantae > Streptophyta > Magnoliopsida > Solanales > Solanaceae > Nicotiana > Nicotiana undulata. The sequence continues at coordinate 36,063 of ML292934.1, read as the reverse complement.
CTCTGGAATGTGAATTTTATAACTCGAATAGATTCGTTAGGTGATTTGGGACTTAGGAGTGTGACCAGAATAATTTTATGTTGTCCGGTGTAGAATTAGGCTTGAATTGATGAAATTTAGTTTTTGGCGATTTCCGGTCGACATTGAAAAATAGGTTGTCGGGGTCGGAATGGAATTCCGATAGTGGGAGAAGGTTCTTAATGTCATTTTGGACTTGTCTGCAAAATTTCAGGTCAATCGGAGTTGATTTGGATAGTTTCGGCATCGTTGGTGGATTTTAGAAATATCAAAGTTCTTAGGCTTGAATCCGATGAAAATTTGGTGTTTCGATGTTAGTTTAGGGTGTTTTGAGAGTGCAACTAAGTTTGAATGATGTTATGGGACGTGTTGGTAAGTTTGGTTGGGGTCCCGAGGGGCTCGGGATGGTTTCGGGTGGTTAACGGGAAGTTTGGAGTGATTTTAGTGAATCTGCACATTGATGTTGCTGGTGTTTCCGCACCTACGGAAAGGGAGCCGCAGGTGCGGTTCCGCAGGTGCGAGATTTGGCTGAGTGGGGAGTGGTCCGCAGGTGCGAGGAAGTTGTCGCACCTGCGAGGTCGCAGGTGCGGAAGGTGCATCGCAGGTGCGAAAATTGGGAGACTACAGGGAAGATCGCAGGTGCGGAAGGAGCATCGCACCTGCGAAGCCGCATGTGCGAGTAAGTAAGTCGCAGGTGCAGAAATACCTGTTCAGAAAATATAAAATAAACCCTCCGCGACTTAGACCTTATTTTTCACCATTGTTGTACGGAAAGAGCTCTTGGGGACGATTTTGAAGAGGGAAATCCTTGTTCTTCATTGAGGTTAGTGTTCTAGTCATTAAAACTCGATTATGGATAATTATAGAACATAAACCAGTGTAAATTCATGAAAAATCAGTAGCAAAATTGGGTTTTAGGGCTTGAGATTATGAGACATTCAGGGGTCGATTTGAGGGGTCAAACGAACTCCGATTTTGGTGTTCTTTATATGTACGGACTCGTGAGAGGACGAAGAATACTTTTGTATAAAAATTTCTGAGTTTAGGGACGCGGGCCCAGGGGTCGGGTTTTGACCGATTTCGGAGTTTTGAGTTAAATTCAAAAAATGTGAATTGGAATTCGTTCCTTAAGCATATATTGATGATAAAAATCTAAACTTGGTAGATTTGGAGCCTTCGGAGGTTGATTCGAGAGGCAAGCGCATTACGGAATAATTCCGGGCTAGTTTTGAAGTAAGTAATGTCTTGAAATCATGTCCTGAGGGTATGAAACCCCGGACTATGCACCCTTTCACGGGTTTTGAAATGAAAAGGTGGAAACTTTGGAAACATCTTTCCTATTTAGGCGACTATTGAGTTGCGAAACCGATTTTTAGGCCTTTGCTTAATTAGTATTTATATATTATGATATGAACCGGACAAAACTCTAACATGCGATGCCCTTGCCTCTTGACTCGGCCTCTAACTGCTCCGAATCTCAATGCGTTTCCCCTTAATCCCTCTTCTAAACCCTTCAAAAAGCTCCAAGTCAGAACAATAATGGTGGAAAATAACCCAAATTTCGCGAAGTCTCCAATTTATAGGTTCTGCCCAGCAAAACCGCATTTGCGGAATTGCTCCTGCAAAAACTTTTCTGTTTCTGCGGAATTTCATTAAAATCCCACTTCCGCTTCTACGGTCTCCACTTCGCACCTGCGGTCTCGCAGGTGCGCTCACTCGTCCGCTTTTTTGGAACGTCCCTCAGGCCTCCAACTTCGCACCTGCGACCGTATAGCGCACTTGCGATCGCCGCACTTGCGTTCTCCCTTCCGCAGGTGTAGAAAACTAGAAACAGCATCACCAACCAATTTTTCCCAAGTTCTAACTCCCAGATGGCTATCTGAAATTATAACGATCCTCTCAGAGACTCAACTAAATATACCAACACTGAAAACTCAAAACAACATCAAAATACCAAATTAACCTGAAATTCGCCAACGATGCCGAAACCAACCAAACCACGTCCGAATTACCTGAAATTTTGCACACACATCAAAAACGACACTACGAACCTATTCAAACTTTCGGAATTTCATTCTGACCCCGATATCTACTTTTCCACTGCCGATCAAAAATCACCAAAAATCTATTTTTTCCGATTCAAGCCTAATTCTACCACGGACTCCGAATAACATTTTGAACCCACTTCTAAGTCCGAAATCACCTAACGAAGCTATCCAAACCATAAAAACCCAATTCCGAGATCATTTACCTATAAGTTAACTTTCAGTTGAATTTTATAACTAATAAACCAACTTAGGAGACTAAGCGCCTAATTTCTTTCAAAATCACTCTGAACCCAAGCCAACCGATCTGACATAACATAATAGAGTTGAAAAATAAAAAATGAAGCAGAAATGGGGGAAAACGGGCTAAAATCTCGGAACGACCGTTCGGGTCGTTACATCTTCCCCCTCTTAAACAAACGCTCGTCCTCGAACGAGTGTAGAAACATACCGGGAGTCTCAAATAGGTGTGGATATTTTCTCCGCATCTCCCGCTCGGTCTCCAAGGTGGCCTCTTCCAGCGGCTTCCCTCTCCACTGCACCTTAACTGAAGCTATATCCTTTGACCACAACCTTCAGACTTATCGACCCAAGCCACTGACTCAACCTAATAAGTCATATCACCCTCTAGTTGAACCGAGTTGAAGTCCAAAACATAGGACGGTTCACCAACATACTTCTGAAACATGGAAACATGAAACACTGGATGCACACTCGACAATATGGGTGGCAAAGCAAGTGTTATTTTATACTTCAATACCACAAAAGAGGGGAGGGGGGGGGCATTTACAAAATAAACTCTTTTGTAAACCTAGGACTAACTCTAATCCCTTTGTAGCAACCTAGCCTCTAGCTAATTGCGACAAGCTTCAAGTTAACTCTAACTTGAATAGTGTGTACCTATTACCATTGCTTCTAAGAAAGATGAAAAGATACAATATTAAATCACCTACTACAACCAACTAGACTCAATAAAAAAACAGATGGAACTAGTTCTTCTAGCTGGCCAGTAGCCTTTGTGTCGCACAAGGATTCTGCTTGCAAAATATCTCTAGGAATTTTGCTTTCAATTCTTGTTTCACTTCTGCCTTTGTGCGACCCCTATTCAGCAGGAATGCTTCAACACTTTATAGATTCAGTCGTTGAGATGTGTTGTTCAATTCTTATGCAACTCTTCCTTGGTGGAAGAGTTTGTATTAAACTCAACTTCCTTCGTTTGTTACTATCCTTGTTGAATTCAAACTCTAACCTCTTATAAATTTGCAAGCTTTTCGCTTTAGGATCAACCTCTTAGTTCCCAGATAATTCACATAACTTGTTATCTCCTACACATGGACTCTTCGCGTGCCAATGAGTCTGTTTCACTATCATAGCCTGATGGACCTGGTTCAACTTGGTAGACATTTGTCGATCTTCACAACCATGCAACGACTTGGGTGGCAAAGAAAGTCTATAAGCCACCTCCCCTACTCTCTGAAGTGCCACAAAAGGCCTAATAAACCGGGGACTCAACTTTCCCCTCTTCCCAAACCGCATAACACCCTTCATGGGTGACACCTTCAGCCAAACCTTCTCCTCAACCATGAAAGATACATCCCTGACCTTCCCGTCCGCATAGCTCTTTTGCCTAGACTGTGTCGTGCGCAACCGCTCCTAAATCAACTTCACCTTATCTAAAGAATCCCGCACCAAATCTGTACTCAAGAGCCTAGCCTCACCCGACTCAAACCAACCAAACAGAGATCTACACCTCCTCCCATATAAATCCTTGTATGGATCCATCTGAATACTCAACTGATAACTGTTATTATATGCAAACTCCACGAGTGGCAGAAACTGGTCCCATGAACCCTCAATATCAATAACACAAGCGCGCAACATGTCCTCTAGTATCTGAATAGTACGCTCGGACTGCCCGTCCGTTTGAGGATGAAAATATGTGCTCAACTCAAGATGGGTACACAACTCCCGCTGCAAGGCCCTTCAAAACTATGATGTGAATTGCGTACCTCTATCAGAAATGATATAAAATTGGAACCCCATGCAATCGGACAATCTCCCAGATATACATCTCAGCTAACCGCTCCGAAGTATAAGCAGTACCAATAAGAGTGAAGTGCGCAGACTTGGTCACTCGATCCACAATAACCTAAATAGCATCGAACTTCCTTGAAGTCCGTGGGAGCCCAACTACAAAGTCCATGGTGATCCGCTCCCACTTACACTCCAGAATGTCCAACCTTTGAAGCAATCCACCCGGTCTCTGGTGCTCATACTTGACCTGCTGATAGTTGAAACATCGATCTACAAATCTGACAATATCCTTCTTCATCTGCCTCCACCAATAATGTTGTCTCAGATCCTGATACATCTTCGCGGCACCCGGATGGATAGAATACCGCGAGTTGTGGGCCTCCTCAAGAATCGACTCTTGAAGCCCATCTACATTAGGCACACATATCCGGCCATGCATCCTCATCACACCATCATCACCAATATCCACAACCCTGGTATCACCTCGTCGGACCCTATCCTGAAGAACGAGCAAGTGCGGGTCGTCATATTGGCGCTCCCTGCTACGGTCATAAAGCGAAGGCCTGGAGACCACGCAAGCCAATACCCGACTGGGCTCCGACATATCCAACCTCACAAGATTGCCCGCTAAGGCCTAAACATCAAGTACTAAAGGTCTCTGTGCTGCTGGAAGATATGCTAAACTCCTCAAACTCTCTGCTCGGTGACTCAAGGCATCGACCACTACATTGGCCTTCCCCCGGATGGTATAGAATAGTGATATCATAGTCCTTGAGAAGCTCCAACCATCTCCTCTTACACAAATTCAGATCCTTCTGCTTAGACAGATGTTGCAGACTCCGATGATCAGTAAAACCTCACAATAAACCCCATATAAATAATGACGCCAAATCTTCAAGGCGTGAACAATGGTTGCTAACTCAAGATCATCCACCGGATAATTCTTCTCATGGGTCTTCAACTGGCGTGAGGACTAGGCAATCACCCTGCCTTCCTGCACCAAGACACAGCCAATGCCTATCCTCGAGGCATTACAATACACGGTATAAGAACCTGAAGCTGATGGAAAAACTAACACTGGAGTTATGGTTAAAGCAGCCTTGAGCTTCTAAAAGCTCTCCTCAGACTCGTTCGACCACCTGAACAGAGCACCCTTCTAAGTCAATTTGGTCAAGGGAGAAGCAATAGAAGATAATTCATCCACAAAGCGTTGGTGATAGCCCGCCAAACCAAGAAAGCTCCTAATCTCTGTAGCTGAGGACGGCCTGGGCCAACTCTGCACCGCCTCTACCTTCTTCGGATCCACCTGAATACCCTCACTGGACACCACAAGCCCCAAGAATGCTACTATACCAAGACAAAACTCACTTGGAGAACTTTGCCTACAGCTTCTCCTCCCTCTATATCTACATACGACTCTTAAATGCTGAGCATGCTCCTCTGGGCTACAAGAATACACCAGGATGTCATCAATGAACACAATAACGAAGGAATCCAAATATGGCAGAAATACACTATTCATCAAATGCATGAAAGTTGTTGGGGCATTGGTCAGCCCAAAAGACATCACCAAGAACTCTTAATGTCCATAACGGGTCCTGAAAGCTGTCTTAGAAATACCTGAATCCCGAATTTTCAGCTGATGATACCCGGATCTCAAATCAATCTTAGATAACACCCTAGCTCCTTGAAGCTGGTCAAATAAGTCATCGATACGAGGCAAAGGATACTTATTCTTGAATGTGACCTTGTTCAACTACCTGTAATCAATAAACCTTCTCATGGAACCATCCTTCTTCTTCACAAATAACACCGGTGCGCCCCAAGGTTACACACTAGGCCGAATAAACCCCTTACCTAGGAGTTCTTGAAGCTGCTCTTTCAATTCCACCGGTGCCAGCCTATAATGGAACTAGGCCAGCCGACACATTTTCAGAATAAAGTGACACTTCAAAATAAAGGTGTTTTTAAACCATTTATTAATAAAGCTTCATAACATAAGTTTAAATAACAAGTGCGGAAAACAAACAAAAGCCCGACATCGGGGTGTCACAAAGTCACGAACATCTACTAAGGACTATCCGAAAATAACTAGGACTATTACAATCTGAGAAACACTAATAAAGTCTAACGAAGATAAGAGGGAGAGGAGCAAGGCTGCGATCACCGTGCAGCTACCTTGCTGACTCCGAGTATCTGCGAGTGATGGAAGAATCAGCGCTCGCTATCACGTCCAGAAATCCCTAGATCTACACACAAGGTGCAGCGAGTAATGTGAGTACGCCAACTCAGTAAGTAATAAATGTAAATAAAGATTGAGTAGTAAGAAACACATAAATCCACGTCATGAAATCACAGTAAGTACAACTTGCCTTCAAAACAGTGTGTAAGTCAAACCATCTTGCTTAAAATCCAATTTCAGTAAAAATTATTTGAAGATATTTTTCCAACAGTTCCAACATAGTTTCAATGAAGTTTAGAGTAAAAGAGATAAAAAAAACATAAATATCTCCTTGGGCAAAACATGTATCATAAACCGCCCCTCCGGCATAACATCACCCAGGATCAGCCCCTCGGGCAACCTCACAATCACTCGTAATCAGTCTCGCGGGCACAACATGAATCAAGATCAGCCCCTCGGGAAAAATCATATCACTCACTCAGGGTACCCGCGCTATTGGGGGGTGTACAAACTCCGGAGGGGCTCCTACAACCCAAGCTCTATAACAAGCCATCTCGTGGCGTAATCAATCAGGCCCTCGGCCTCTCATATATCATAAATCAATACAACATGTAGCGGCACACAACCAGATCCCATGATATCCTCACAACACAGTCCCTCGACCCCACTCAGTCAGAAACCTCTCAAGCCACTCGAGTTATCAATAAACAGGGTGCTAAGCCCAAAATATCACTTTATGCATCAAAACAGAGTAAATAAGACTGAGTTATGATATCAATAAAACATAGCATGACTGAGTACAAATTTTAAATCAAAATAGTGAGGAAATAGTAGTAAAAGCCCCTACGGGTCCAAACAACTTGGCACGAGGCCAAAATGTGGCATTATGCCGAAAGCAAAGTAATACTTTTCTAAAACACAAAATATCATATAGTTTCCAGTCAAATACGCAACTTAATAGTTGCTACGGGATGGACCAAGTCACAATCCCCAACGGTGCACGCCACATGCACGTCATCTAGCATGTGCGCCACTTCAAAATAGTGAAACAATGTAAAATCCGGGGTTTCATACACTCAAGACAAGATTTACAATCATTACTTACCTCAAATCGAACAAAACTCTAACCCGCGATGCCCTTGCCTCTTGACTCGGCCTCCAACTGCTCCAAATCTCAATGCGTTTCCCCTTGAATCCCTCTTCAAAACCCTTCAAAAAGCTCCAAGTACGAAAGCGAATGGTGGAAAATAACCCAAATTTTGCGAAATCTCCAATTTATAGGTTCTTCCCAGCAAAATCACATTTGTGGTCCCATTTCCGCGCCTGCGGGACCGCTCCTGCGAAAACAGTTTCGCTTTTGCGGAATTTCATTACAAGCCCACCTGCGCTTCTGCGGTCTTACCTTCTCACCTGCGGGTTTGCATGTGCACTCACTCGTCCTCTTCTATAGAAAATCCATCAAACCTCTAACTTCGCACATGCAACCCTATACCGCACCTACGATCGTCGCACCTGCGATCTCCTTTTCGCAGGTGCGGAAAACCAGAAACAGCAACACCCTCCGAAATCATCCCGAGCCCCTCGGGGCCTCAACCAAATATACCAACACCTCATATAACATCATACGAACCTATTCGAACCCTCGGAACACTCAAAACAACATCAAACCCCGAAATTAACCCGAAATTCAAGCCTAAGGATTGCTAATCTTCCGAAATTCGCCAACGATGCCGAAACCAACCAAACCATGTTTGAATTACCTAAACATTTTGCACACACATCACAAACAACTCTACGAACCTATTCCAACTTCCGAAATTTCATAACGACCCCGATATCTAATTTTCCACTACGGACCAGAAATTGCCAAAAATCTATTTTCGCCAATTCAAGCATAATTCTACCACGGACCTCCAAAAAAAGCTGTGAACCCACTCCCAAGTCCGAAATAACCTAACGAAGCTATCTGAACCATAAAAACCCAATTCTAAGATCATTTACCTATAAGTCAACTTCCGGTTGACTTTTCCAACTAATTAATCAACTTAAGAGACTAAGTGCCTCATTTTTCTCCAAAATCACTCCGAACCCAAGCCAACCGACCTGACATAACATAATAGAGATGAACAACAAATAATGAAGCAAAAATAGGGGGAAACGAGGCTAAACTCTCGGAACGACCGGCCGAGTCATTAGAGTGGCTCAGTTCAAAGTTGATGTCGAGGCCATCCAGACCAAGGCCAGAAACATGATTGATCACGCCAAGTGGCAAGCTCAGCGGGAGGCCCTCGAAGATGTTCAAGCGCAAAAATTTGATATTGCAATCGAGATTGATAATGCTCGAGCAAAAAAACATCGGGCTTGGAAGCTGGCCTTCCCCGAAAATGACTCCGATGTGCTTGAAGAAGAAGATCTCGACGATGGAGATGTCGCTTCCGATGAAGACCAAGCTTATAGGACTTGGTTTTTTTGTCCTTTTCTTTTGTGCTTTTCTTTTCTGGGGCCTCTTTCGGGCTATTGTATAGAATTTTGATTGGGCCATGCAGCCCTTGTAAATAATTTTGACATATATATATATATATATATATAGTTGTGTGCTAAGTTTCGAGGTTTAGACAGTTTGATTGAAGCCGAGCTAGTATAGCCCTTAAATTTTATGACCGAGCGAGGGTCCGCTCGAACTCAAAATAGAGTAACCTTTAGGTTTTTTATTTGAGTGTGAATGGTCTCTCAAACTCAAAGCAAAAACAACCCTTAGGCTTTTGTATTTTTTGTATTTGGATGTTGTAGCCTTTGTAAAAAGATTGTTTATGGCTTTCTCCCCTTTTCGGCTTGAAAAGTTTTTTATTATTTGTATCTACAAAACTTGTAATGCCTTAGCATGAAATAAGGAATTTGTTCGAGAGTTCGGACAATTTTGTGCTAATTAGAGTTTCGAGGCTTGATATTATCGAAGCCTTTTATAATTTTGACAGGGGTAGCCTTTTAACCGGTTATGAAAAAATTCGAAGGCCTATTTTTTTACTAAACTCAGACGTCTCATAACCGTGTTAATTCGGCCATAACCTCTTAGTTCGGGATTTTTCCGTTGGGCTTATTTCCCTATTTTTTTAAGCTAGCCCGAAGTATCAGTCCCCGAATAGGGTAGTTGTGGCCTTTAAAAATTGGGGGTTGCCCAAAAGGTCTTATGACCTCAAATTTTTAATAATTGGGTCTTATTTGAATTTACTTTATGAACAGCAGTCCCCGAGTGGGGGTAATTATCTGAACTCGAGTTATGATCGGCCCTTAAGCCCATTTCCATAACAGTTCGAGAGCATGAAATTTTAAAGTAGAAACTTTTCTAGGGCAAGAGATATCGTCAAGGAAAAATACTATCTTTATAAATGATTATACATGCATACATGTTTTGTGCTAGGGCTCGAGAAACCTACGTGGGCACGGTTCGTTCGACCGTTTGGCCCTTACAAATTTTTCATATCGATACCCCCTTTTATAAAGTAATTTCCCCGCAACAAAGTTGACGTTCGACGGAAGTGCCCCCAAGTATTCGACGTTGATTGCAAAGGAGCCTCGGATACTGTGGAATTGTTCCAAGTTAGCACGATCAATGGTTTCCTCATTAAAAACCTTGTCGGAAAACCCATTTGGGACAAAACTGGTCTAAGGAAGAAGGAGTGCAACGCGTGCTTTCAAATCTAAGGACTTTGTGTCAAAGAATCCATCGTTGTTTTTGGTCGAACGCTTGCAAGAATTAGTTTAAAGTATAAACGAAAATGGAAGGGGTCGTACCTTGACAGTCGTATCATTTTAGGAGTGATACGTTCCAATTGCTCGATAGTTGTTCGTCGTTCATCGTGCCGAGCTTATAGGATCCTTTTTCGCTGATTTTGAGAACCTAGTACAGTCCTTCCCAGTTCGGACCCAATTTTCCTTCATTCAGATTTTGGGTGTTGAGGGTGACTTTTCTTAGCATCAAGTCCCCGATGTTAAGATGTCGAAGATTGACTCTTCGATTATAGTACCTTGTGATCCGCTATTTTTGGACGGCCAATCGGACGAGGGCGACTTTGCGTCTTTCATCCAACAATTCTAGGCTCGTATTCATGGCCTCGTTATTTGATTCTTCTGTTGCATATCGGAACCTGATGCTAGGTTCTTCGATCTTGACCGGGAAAAGAGCTTCGGCACCATAGACTAACGAGAACGGATTTTCTCCTGTACTAGACTTCGATGTTGTGCGGTATGCCCAAAGAACCTCGGGCACTATATCTCTCCACTTCTCTTTGGCGTCGGTGAACCTCTTGTTAAGATTCTGATGATGGTGTTTTAGTCGATTCGGCTTGTCCGTTTCCGCTGGGATGATAAGGTGTCGAGGGGATTCTTTTGATCTTCTGATCCTCGAAAAATTTGGTCACCTTGCTGCCGATGAATTGTTTTCCATTATCACATAAAATCTCGGAGGGCATCCCGAATCGACATATGATGCGGTCCGAAATGAAGTCTATGACTTCTTGTTCTCTGACTTTCTCAAAAGCATGTGCTTCAACCCACCTAGAAAAATGATCAGTCATAAATAAAATAAACTGAGCTTTACCTGGGGCCGTTGGGAGAGGGCCAACGATATCCATTCCTCATTTCATGAACGACCATGGGGATAAGACCGAATAGAGTTGTTCTCCGGGCTGGTGAATCATTGGCGCATACCTTTGGCATTTGACGCATTTTCAAACGAATTCCTTTGAATCTTTATCCATGTCAATCCAGTAATATCCTTCTCTAATTACTTTGTGCACTAATTATTCAGCACCGGAATGATTTCCACAAGTTCCATCATGAGCTTTCCGTAGGACGTATTCGGTGTCTCCTGGTCCCAAACATATTTCCAACGGTCCATCGAACATCCTTCTAAATAATGTTCCATTTTCAGACAAAGTGAACCGTGCGGCCTCTGTACGCAGAGGTCTCGACTCCTTTGGATCTGGCGGAAGTTTCTCATTCTTTAAGTACTCTATGTACTTGTTTCTCCAATCCCATGTCAAACTTGTGGCGTTTATCCCGATGAGACCTTCTTCGATCACCGATCTCATGAAATGTACGACATTCCCCGAGTTGAGCTTTTCATCTTCGACCGATGAACCTAAATTTGCAAGAGCGTCGGTGTCGTTGTTTTATTCTCGTGGTACATGTTGCAAGGTCCCTTCCTTGAATCGATGTAGAGTTACATGTAGCTTATCCAAGTACCTCTGCATTCCGTCTTCTCAGACTTCGAAAGTCCCATTAACTTGGTTTACCACGAGGACGGAATCACACTGGCCTCGATGACCTCTACTCCCAAACTTTTAGCCAACTCGAGACCTGCAATTATGGCCTCATACTCGGCCTCATTATTAGTTAATTTTGAAGTTCTGATAGATTGTCTAATAACATTACCCGTGGGTGGTTTTAGAATGAGACTTATCCCGGACCCCATTGCATTCGAAGCACAATCCGTAAATAGGGTCCAGACCCATGAGGATGTACTCGATTTTATTAGCAAATTCTATTTCAAGTCTGCCAAGATTTGAGACTTGATAGCGGTTCGGGGTCGATACTCGATATCGTATCCACTGATCTCAACGGCCCATTTGGCCAATCGACCCGAAAGCTCGGGTTTGTGCAAAATATTGCAAAGAGGATAAGTTTTACAACACATATTGGATGACATTTGAAATATGATATTAGTTTCCTAGAGGCGCTTATTAAAGCAAGCGCTAATTTTTCTAAGTGTGGATATCTGGTCTCAGCCTCACCTAAGGTCCGACTAACATAATAGACAGGGAATTGTGTACCTTATTCTTCTCGGACCAGGACTCCACTTACCGCTATCTCCGAGACTGCCAAGTACAAGTAAAGTTGCTCATCCGCTTTCAGGGTATGAAGCAACGGCGGGCTCGATAAATACCATTCTAGTTCTTCTAGGGCATGTTGGCATTCCCGAGTCCATGTAAAATTATTCTTCTTCTTAAGAAGCAAGATGAATCTCCCTAGGTGTTACATCCCATACTTTTATATTAGAATTAGTTGTAGTAATCCACATGAGCTAGAAGGGATTAAGACCATTCATATGATTATAAAGGATTTGTGACTATGAGACTCCATAAGTTTAACAACATTGATACCGTTAGATACATTTGATGTGGTATTTATTTTGAGTGGAACATTTATTGTAGAAAAATGTTTAAAAAGTATGATTTTATATAGTTATTAATATTACTACTTACGAATATGCTTTAAATTATACACATATATAATATGAGAAAGTTTATGAGATTTTCTTTATTGTAAAGATAGAAATTATTTTCTTCCCAAGAAAAGAAGGTTTTCTTTTTACCATTTTAAGCATTAAGCATACGAAATTTTTTATTCTTTATATGAGATTAGAAAAATTAGAAGTTGAGAAAATATATGTATTTTTACATAGATGTCTTAATCAAAATAATAGTGTATGTATTTATTTTATATGATACCACATGACCATGATAGTAAGGTGTATAAAGTGTATTAAAAGTGAATAGTATTTTAAGTAATTTGAGATAATTCTAAATTTTGTGGGTAATTGATTAATTATTGGATAATGAAAAATTACCTAATTAATTAAGGAATTTGTGGATAAGCTTAATCAAGTTTTGGATAGGTTTTATAGCCAAAAACGTGGCAGCAACTCAAAGGTATTTGGGTGACTCTTATGTTTTAAGTGGCAAAAGCTACACTTCCTAGATGGGAAGAGTTCATCAAAGTGATTGTGATTAGATGAATTAATCTATTCCCAAACACGAAATATTTTCTGAGCTGATTAATCCTACGCGTGAAGACAAAATGGAGGTGAGGTGAAACTCAATCACATTTATTGGTTCCTTCCTTTAAATCAAAGATTCTCTTTTTTATTGTTTCCTTTTTCCCCCAAAAAAGGACCAGCAAGTGTCTCTGTTATTATGTATTAGTTGGTGAATTGTTCTTTCTAAAGAAATTACTAAGTGAATTTTAGAAGTAACAAAGTCCTGGCTTTGAGAGTTTTTTATATAGGCGTGCTTTCATTATCTTGGTTACTTGGCCCCTAGGATGTGTTAAAGGGTTACATGTTATTCTGTTAATGGCATCCTATCTGACTCATATGTCTATGTGGACAGAATATCATACGGATTTTTTCCAACTCCAAGTATGTTAAGGCTATCCCTTCTTTCTGTTTGGCATGATCCAAGTAACGATACGTGAACGTAATGTTATTTCATAAATGGTTCTACTCTTAGTAACTAACAAGGTCTACGTTATTCATTCCTGTAAAATGATATTCACGCACGTCTAAGTATGTATCTAAGTCTCTATTGAGGTATATGATAAAGATGTTAATATTTATAATATAGTAATACATGCATCTTCATGCATTTACCATCATGCTACGGCCGGTCGGGCAGTTACAACCGGCTGGGCAGTTATGTATCAGTATTTACCATCGGTAGGGTAGTCATGCATATTCATTTACCACCGAGCTACGGCCGGTTGGACAGTCAATCATTTACCATCGCGCTACGGTCGGTCTGGCAGTTACCATTAATCAGTTGGGCAGTTATACATTTAGCACCGAACTACGGTTAGTCGGGCAGTTACCACTGATCAGTTGGGCAGTCAAACATCATACGATATGTATAATAGTCTCAAAGAGAAGCATTATATATAAGTATAATAAGTATGCATATACGGTGGCACTTCAGAGACTTAGGTTGATTCTTATATGTCTTTAAAGTAATGTGGACTTATTGTTATGTTTCAGTTCGGCTTTACATACTCAGTACATTATTCGTACTGACGTCATTTTGTTGGGAACACTGCATTCATGCCTGCAGGTATAGATAATCAGTTTGACGAGCCCTCATAGTAGATGAGATGTGATGACCCAAAAGGTCATCCCGTATAATTCTAGCTAAATCTGTGTTTCGAGGTCAGGAGAAACTTCTTCTATCTCACCTCAATTTGCGTGCGCAGCCCAGGCTATAGCCGGGAAGCCGTTATGTGAAATTTTTTTATGAAAATGATATTTCTGTGTTGAAATTTGAGTAAAGTTGACATTGGTCAATATTTATGGTAAACGGACCCGGACTCGTGATTTTACGGTCCTGAAGGATCCGTAGGAAAATATGGGACTTGGGCGTGTGCCCGAAATCGAATTCTGAGGTCCCAGTCCGAGAAATGAAATTTTAATGAAAATTGCTTTCTGAAAAATATAAAGGTTTTTGAAAATGAAAGGTTATGTGAAACCTGTGATATCGGGCCCGTATCTTGGTTCCGGATCCCGGTACAGGCTCGATATGATTTATATGTGTTATCTGTGAAGTTTCGTAATAAACATGACTTATTTGATGTGATTTGGACCTTAAATGCGAAATTTGAAAGTTGTGGAAGTTTTGAGAATTTTCATGGATTTTGAGGTTTAATTCGTTATTTTTGATGTTATTTTTGTGGTTTAATTACACGAATAAGTCCGTATGATATTTTTGAGGTTGTGTGCATATTTGTTTTTGAGCCCCGAGGGATCGGGTGAGTTTCGGGTAGGTGTCGGGAAAGTGGGAGCGTGTTACCATAGATTTTGTAGTTGGGATCCCACAAACTCAGAGGATGTTTGATGTGGTGTGGGTCATTGTGGATAGGCTGACCAAGTCAGCACACTTCCTTCCTGTATCAATTTCGTATTCTTCGAAAAAGTTGGCAAAAATCTACATTAGGGAGATTGTTCGCCTGCATGGTGTGCCCGTGTCCATTATTTCTTACCAAGGTACTCAGTTTACCTCCCATATATGGAGAGTAGTTCAGCGTGAGTTGGGCACACGGTTTGAGATGAGCACAATGTTTCATCCTCAAACGAATGGACAGTCTGAGCGTACTATTCAGATCTTGGAGGATATGTTGCGAGCATGTGTCATTGACTTTGGAGGTTCATGGGACAAGTTTTTGCCTTTAGCTGAGTTTGCCTACAACAACAGCTACCAGTCGAGCATTCAGATGGCTCCTTATGAGGCGTTGTATGGTAGGCGGTGTCGGTCGCCAGTCGGGTGGTTCAAGTCGGGAGAGGTTAGATTGTTGGGTTCAGAGTTAGTTCAGGATGCCTTGGATAAGGTGAAGGTCATTCAGGATAGACTTTGCACAGCTCAGTCCAGGAAGAAGAGTTATGTAGACCGTAGAGTTCGTGATTTGGCATTCATGGTGGGTGACCAGGTATTGCTTCGGGTGTCGCCCATGAAGGGCGTGATGAGGTTTGGGAAGAAGGGCAAGTTGAGCCCTAGGTACATTGGTCCCTTTGAGATTCTTGAGAAGGTAGGAGAGATGGCCTACAGACTCTCTTTGCCACCGAGTTTATCAGTTGTGCATCCGGCGTTTCATATATCTATGCTTCATAAGTATGTTGTCGATCCATCTCATGTGCTAGACTTCAGCAGTGTCCAGTTGGACAAGGACTTAACTTACGATGAGGAGCCATTGGCCATATTAGCTCGGCAGGTTCGTGAGTTGAGATCAAAGAGTTATCCTTCGGTTCGTGTTCAGTGGAGAGGTCATCCTGTTGAGGCACCTACTTGGGAGTCCGAGTCCGATATGCGGAGACGATATCCCCATCTTTTCCCGATTCATGTATCTTTCTATGTCGTTCGAGGACGAACGTTTGTTATAGAGGTGGAGATTGTGATGAATCAAATGGTCATCCCGTGTAATTCTAGCTAAATATGTGTTTCGAGGTCAGGAGAACTACCTTTTATATCACCTCGATTTGCGTGCGCAGCTAGGGCGTGTAGCCGGGAAGCCGTTATGTGAAAAAAACTGATGAAAATGATATTTCTGTGTTGAAATTTGAGTAAAGTTGACTTTGGTCAACATTTTTGGTAAACGGAATTGGACCCGTGATTTGACGGTCCCGAAGGGTCCGTAGGAAAATATGGGACTTGGGCGTGTGCCCAGAATCGAATTCCGATGTCCCAAGCCCGAGAAATGAATTTTTAAAGAAAATTGCTTTTTGAAAAATATAAAGGCTTTTGAAAATGAAAAGTTATGTGAAACTTATGATATCGGGCCAGTATCTTAGTGCCCGGTACAGGTTTGATATGATTTGCATGTGTTATCTATGAAGTTTGGTAAGAAATGGGACTTATTTGACGTGATTTGGACCTTAAATGCGAAATTTGAAAGTTGTGGAAGTTTTGAGAATTTTCATGGATTTTGAGGTTTAATTCGTTGTTTTAATGTTATTTTGGTGGTTTAATTGCACGAATAAGTCCATAAGATGTTTTCGAGGTTGTGTGTATATTTGATTTTGAGCCCCGAGGGCTCGGGTGAGTTTCGGGTAGGTGTCGGGGTGATAAAACTTAGTAAAAATCTGGTTTTGCTACTGAATCTGGTGTCCAGGTCTGTTGGTCTCCGCGATCGCGATGTTATGCATGTGATCGCGATGAGTAAGTCTGGGAGGGGGGTATATTACCCTACGCGAACACAGGGCCTTGGTTGCGATCGCGAAGCCAGGGGCAGTGCTCTACGCGATCGCGAAGGGCCTCACGCGAACGCGTAGCGCAAATGTGGGCTGGCGGCTGGGTGCTATTTTGCTCACTGCGAACGCGACCGCTGTGTCGCGATCGCGATAGGCCGTGTCAATATAATCTGCGATCGCAATCCCTTCTTCACGATCACGATGGTCTAGGTCCAGTACTCTCCGCGATCGTAGGAGCCTTGTCGCGATCGCATAGGTCATTTTTGCCCAGTTATTTAAAATGTCCAAAACAGAATGCATATTACGGGAATTTTCACCATTTTCATAAACCCCTTCTTCTCCACACCTCTTAGGCGACTTTTAAAGAGCTTATTCACTATAACCTCTTAGGTAAGTAATTCTAACCTTGTTTTTCTTCCATTTTTATTAACACCCATTAGATTCTAGGCCTAAAAACATGGGATTTAGGGTAGAAATTAGGGATTTGGATAGAGTTAGGGCTTTTTGATTATTTGGGAATTTGACCTCGTTTTGGGGTCGGATTTTAAAACAAATTATATATTCAGGCTCGTGGGTGAATGGGTGATCGAGTTTTGGTCCGAACCTCGTGTTATGACCAAGCGGAACCGGGGTCGATTTTTGGGTTTTTGGAAAGAATGTTGAAATTCTATAACTAAGCCTTGGAATTGAATTGTTTAGCATTTATTGATGTTATTGGGTCAATTATGTCTAGATACGATTGATTTGGAGTCAGGTTCGAAAGGAAAAGCGGTGCTAGAGTCTTGATTTGTTCTTGGACTCGAGGTAAGTGTTTGACCTAACCTTAGCTTGAGGGAATATGTGTTGTCATATGTGTACGTGTTTATCCCATGTTCGATGTATAGGTGAGGTGACGAGTACCTATGCATTGTTGTCAAGCATTCCCGTGAGTCCTGTCTTTATTACATATATGTGTTTTTCTTCGTTATTTACTGTGTTATGAAGTAGATTTCATTTCGGAGGTTATTCAATTATTTGAAATACTTGGTTGTGAACACTATTGATTAAGTGCTCGGTTGAGGATTATTTTGTCAAGTTTTACACTTGAGCGAGATTGGTTATAGATGTGTCCCTTGCCGGGACGGTATTTGTTTCTACTGTTGTTCCCTTGCCAGGATGTTATGATTATGATACCTGTTATTGATTTCCCTTGCCAAACCGTTGTTCTTGATATTGTTTGGGTGAGGAAGAGTGTAAAGCACGAAGGGTGATGCCGTGTATTTATTTGTTGCATTGTGAGGAAGAGTGTAAAGCACGAAAGGAGATGCCGTGTATTCATTTATTGCATTGTGAGGATGAGAGTAAAAGCACGAAGGGTGATGTTGTGCCATGATTTTACATTTAAAAGCACGAAGGATAATGTCATGCCCTTTTATTTATTCATTGCATTGTGAGGATGAGAGTAAAAGCATGAAGGGTGATGTCGTGTACTTGTTTTGGTGAGGATGAGAGTAAAGCACGAAGGGTGATGCTGTGTACATATTTGCTCTGTGTTGTTGTTTACTGTTGACATTTATTTGATTGTTGTTGTGTTCAGCTATTCAGTATTGTTTTCCCCTTGTTCCCAGTATGTTTTTCCCCATTCTTTTGTACTTAATTGTTTACTTCCTGTCATTACTCTGTTATATATTATTGAATTGCACATGTATTTGTTGTTTGTCGTGTCTTAGCCTCGTCACTACTTCGCCGAGGTTAGGCTCGGCACTTACTCAGTACATGGGGTCGGTTGTACTGATGCTACGCCTGCACTTCTTTATGTTGTGCAGATTACGGTACCGGACCCGGTGGGCAGTGATCGAGGGAGTATCCTTCAGTCCACAGGCGACACCGAGGTAGTTCTGCAGGCGTCCGCAGGCCTTGATGTCACCTCCTATCCCTTTCCTTCTCTGTCGTTTCTTGTATTTCCAAAACAGTGGCACATGTTTATTCCAGACCTTTATTTTTAGTAAATCTTTGACAGTCCCTGAAGTTGTGATACCAGTTCTGGGATTTATGTAAGGATTTTGTAATATTAATTATTTAAATTTATGGCTTCTTAGCTTGCGTGCTATTTATTCATTTTGTTCATGTTCATTACTTTTCTTTTAAATGTTAATAATAAGGAAAATAAGTATTTAAATTGAAACGTTGGCTTGTCTAGCGGGTTCAACGTTAGACGCCATCACGGTCCCGACAGTGGGAAATTCGGGTCGTGACAAGTTGGTATCAGAGTACTAGTTTGCCTAGGTCTCACAATTCACGGACAAACTTGGTAGAGTCTGAGGGATCGGTGCGGAGACGTTTGTACTTATCCCCCAGAGGCTGCGAAGTTAGGAATAACTTCACATCTTTTCTTCTTTGTCGTGCGAATTGAGTTTTAAATGCTAATCGAGTTTCTATTTATTCTCTCGATGATGGCGAGAACGCGCGCTTCCTCATCGACCGATCACCAGCCCGATCCTCCTGTTGCAGCTCCTGCTAAAGGCTGAGGCTGTGCTAGAGGCCGAGTCAGGAGCAGGGCTCAGCCCAGAGCAGCAGCCCCACTAGAGGACCCACAGGTAGATTTTGTTGGTGAGGTTCCTGCTCAGACGGTTCTGGTTAGACCAGCTCAGGTCCCATAGGGGTTCATTGCCACCCCGGTACTTTAGGACACTTTGGTCCGCTTAGTGGGCCTTATGGAGATCGTGGCTCAGGCCGGTCTACTTCCTACTGCACCAGCCGTCTCTCAGGCTGGGATAGGGGCCCAGACTCCTGCTACTCGCACACCAGAGCAGTTAGCCACTCAGTTCCATACTCCAGCACCTCAGACAGCTGGAGTAGCTCAACCGGGTATTGTGGCACAGGCAATTGAGGGAGCAGCTATGTATGCCGATGCTTTGTGGAGATTGGATCGGTTCACCAAGTTATTTCCTACTACTTTTACTGGGGCACCATCAGAGGATCCCCAGGATTACTTTGACAATTGCTACAAGGTTCTTCGTATCATGGGGATCGTATAGACCAATGGGGTCGATTTTGCTACATTCCGTCTTTCTGGTACCGCTAAGTCTTGGTGGAGGGACTATTGCTTAACCAGACCAGCTGGGTCTTCGCCTTTGACTTGGGCTCAATTCTCCGAGTTATTCTTGGGGAAGTTTCTTCCAGTCACCCAGAGAGAGGACTATCGGGGACAGTTTGAGTGCCTCCAGTAGGGATCTATGATCGTTACACAGTATGAGACCAAGTTCATCACTTTGGCCCGACATGCTATCATGATACTCCCCACCGATCGAGAGAGGGTGAGGAGGTTTATTGAGGGGCTAGCTCAGCCTATTAGACTCCAGATGGCCAGAGAGTCAGGTATTGATATTTCATTCCAGGAGGCGGCCAATGTGGATAGGCGTATTAAGATGGTTTTGTCACAGGGCAGTGGTCAGGGGTCTGACAAGAGACCTCGTCATTTCGGTCGATTCAGTGGTGCCTCATATGGAGGTAGAGATTCTTTCGGCAGAGGTCATCCTCCTAGACCATACCAGTCGGCACTTCAGGTATCCCGCAGTGCACCACCAGCTCCTATGAGTGCACCACCGCTTCAGAGTTTTCAGGGTGGTTATTCTGGCTGACAGGGACAGTTTCAGGGCCAGCAGTCTCAGCAACAGAGGTCTTATTACTCTTGTGGTGTTCCAGGGCACATTGCTAGGTATTGCCCCCAAGCTTCTAGTAGTTCTCAACATCCGGGTTCCCGTGTTATGATTCCCGCACCAGGTCCACCCCTACTCCCTCAGCCAGCTAGGGGTGGAGGTCAAGGTGCCAGAGGTGGAGGACAGGCTATCAGAGGTAGATGTAAGCCCGCAGTAGGTCGACCCAGAGATGTTCAGGTTGGAGGGGCTCCGCCTCGATGCTATGTTATTCCTGCCAGGCCTGAGGCTGAGGCCTCTGATGCATTCATTACAGGTATGGTTTCAGTTTGCTGCAGAGATGCTTCAGTTTTATTTGATCCGGGGTCTACATTCTCCTATGTGTATTTATATTTTGCCTCTTATCTGGTTATGCGCCGTAATTCCCTGAGTACTCCTTTATATGTATCCACACCGGTGTGTGATTCTATTGTGGTAGATCGAGTCTACCGTTCATGCATAGTGGTTATTGGTGGTTTGGAGACTCATGTAGTTCTCTTGCTTCTTGATATGGTTGATTTCGATGTCATCTTGGGGATGGATTGGTTATCTCGCTACCATGCTATTCTGGACTTTCATGCCAATACTGTGACCTTGGCCTTGCCGGAAGTACCTCTATTGGAGTGGAGAGGGAGTCCTAGTCATTCTTCCGGTAGAGTCACTTCATATATGAAGGCTCGGCGCATGGTCGAGAAGGGTTGTTTGGCCTATTTGGCATATGTTTGTGATTCTAATGCCGAGCTTCCTTCTATGGAGTCTATGCACGTGGTTCATGAGTTTCCATAGGCATTTCCTGCTGACCTGCCAGGTATGCCACCCGACAGGGATATTGACTTTTTCATTGAGTTGGCTCCGGGCACTCAGCCCATTTCTACTCCACCTTATCGTATGGCCCCGCCAGAGCTGAAGGAGTTGAAGGATCAGATACAAGACTTGCTTGATAAAGGCTTCATTAGGCCTTGTATTTCCCCTTGGGATGCCCCAGTGTTGTTTTTTAAGAAGAAAGATGGCTCAATGAGGATGTGTATTGACTACCGGCAATTAAATAAGGTTACTATCAAGAATAAGTATCCTTTGCCGAGGATTGATGATTTATTCCACCAGCTTAAGGGTGCCACAATATTTTCCAAGATTGATTTGAGATCTGGCTACCATCAGTTGAGGATTAGGGCATACGATGTCCCTAAGACAGCTTTTCGCACTCGGTACGAGTATTATGAGTTCTTGGTAATGTCATTTGGGTTGACAAATGCCCCCGTTGCTTTTATGGAGTTGATGAACGTGTTGAGGCCCTATTTGGACTCATTTGTTATTGTTTTCATTGATGATATATTGATATACTCTCGCAGCCGAGAGGAGCATGAGCAGCACCTTCGAGTCATCCTCCAGACTCTGAAGGATAGTCAGTTGTATGCCAAATTTTCCAAGTGTGAGTTCTGGTTAAGTTTGGTAGCATTTTTAGGCCACGTTGTATCGGCAGAGGGTATTCAAGTGGATCTCAAGAAGATTTCAGCAGTCATAGATTGTCCTAGACCCACCTCAGCTACAGAGATTCGGAGTTTCTTGGGCTTAGCAGGTTATTATTGCCGGTTTGTGGAAGGCTTTTCATCTATTGCAGCCCCGATGAACATATTGACTCAGAAGGGTGCCCAGTTCAGGTGTTCTGATGAGTGTGAGGTGAGTTTTCAGAGGCTCAAGAAAGCCTTGACCACGACACCAGTGTTAGTTTTGCCCACATGTTTAGGGTCATATACCGTGTATTGTGATGCTTCACAGGTTGGACTTGGTGCAGTGTTGATGTAGGATGACAATGTTATAGCCTATGCTTCTCGTTAGTTGATGATTCATGAGAAGAACTATCCAGTTCATGATTTAGAGTTAGCATCCATTGTTCATGCGCTGAAGATTTTGAAGCATTATCTGTATGGTGTGTCCTGTGAGGTGTTCACGGATCACAAGAGTTTGCAGTATTTGTTCAAGTAGAGAGAGTTGAATATGAGGCAGAGGAGATGGTTAGAGCTGTTGAAAGATTATGACATTACCATTCTTTATCATTCAAGAAAGGCCAATGTGGTGGCCGATGCTTTGAGCTGGAAGTCAGCCAGCATGGGTAGTCTTGCCTATATACCGATCGGGAAGCAACCACTTGCTTTAGATGTTCATGCCTTGGCCAATCGATTCATAAGATTGGATGTTTCAGAGACTGGCAGTGTTTTGGATTATACTGTGGCTCGTTCTTTATTGTTTGACCGTATTCGAGACCGGCAGTATGATGATCGTCATTTATGTGTTCTTATAGATACGGTCCGTCACGGAGGTGCCAAGCAGATTACAATTGATGATGAGGGAGTCTTGAGGATGCAGGGCCGTATTTGTGTGTCTGATGTTGATGGTATTCGTGAGTTGATATTGCAGGAGGCCCATAGTTCCTAGTATTCCATTCATCTGGGCGCCGCAAAGATGTACCAGGATTTTCGGCAGCATTATTAGTGGCGGAGGATGTAGAAGGACATTGTGGCATATGCAGCTTAGTGCTTGAATTGTCACTAGGTTAAGTACGAGCACCAGAGACCCGGGTGGTTTGATGCAGCAGATTGAGCTTCCAGAGTGGAAATGGGAGCGTGTTACCATGGATTTTGTAGTTGGGCTCCCACGGACTCAGAGGATGTTTGATGCGGTGTGGGTCATTGTGGATAGGCTGACCAAGTCAGCACACTTCCTTCCTGTATCTGTTTTGTATTCTTCGGAGAAGTTGGCAAAGATCTACATCAGGGAGATTGTTCGGGTGCATGGTGTGCCCGTGTCCATTATTTCTGATTGAGGTACTCAGTTTACCTCCCATTTCTGGAGAGTATCTCACCATGAGTTGGGCACACAGGCTGAGATGAGCACAAAGTTTCATCCTCAGACGGACGGACAGTCCGAGCATACTATTCAGATCTTGGAGGATATGTTGCGAGCATGTGTCATTGACTTTGGAGGTTCATGGGACCAGTTTTTGCCTTTAGCTGAGTTTGCCTACAACAACAGCTACCAGTCGAGCATTCAGATGGCTCCTTATGAGGCGTTGTATGGTAGGCGGGGTAGGTCGCTAGTCGTGTGGTTCGAGCCGGGAGAGGTTAGATTGTTGGGTTCAGAGTTAGTTCAGGATGCCTTGGATAAGGTGAATGTCATTCAGGATAGACTTTGCACAGCTCAGTCCAGGCAGAAGAGTTATGCAGACCATAGAGTTCGTGATTTGGCATTCATGGTGAGTGACCGGGTATTGCTTCGGGTGTCGCCCATGAAGGGCGTGATGAGGTTCGGGAAGAAGGGAAAGTTGAACCCTAGATACATTGGTCCCTTTTAAATTCTTGAGAAGGGTAGGAGAGGTGGCCTACAGACTTGCTTTGCCATCGCGTTTATCAGTCGTGCATCCGGTGTTTCATGTATCTATGCTTCAGAAGTATGTTGCCGATCCATATCATGTGCTAGTGTTGAACCAAGTCACTGCATAGTTTTGAAGATTGACAAATGCCTACCCAGTTGACCAAGGTCCATCAGGGCAAACATTATCAAACAGACCCATTGGCACAAGAAGTGTACATGCACAGGAGATAAACATGATATGTGAATTATCTATGAACTAAGAGGTTGTCTTCTAAAGAGAAAAGGTTGCAAAATGATAAGAAAAAAGAGTTCGAATTCAGCAAGTACAGAAACAATCGAGGAAGTTGAGATGAACAAAAACTCTTCCACCAAGGAAGAGTTGCACTAGAACTGAACAACAACAACATCTCAACTACGAATTCTATAAATTGTTGAAGCATTCCTGCTGAAGAAATGGACGCACAAAAACAGAAGCAACACGTGAATTGAGAGAAAAATAGCAAGAAATTTTGCAAGCAATTTGTGTGAAATTTAAGAGTGTGATCCTGAAGCTACACGAACCAGATTGAAGAACAAGCATTATAAAGAGTTTTATGTGTCTTTCTTTATTTCTAGTTCAAAGTGTAGTAGGCGTTTTGAGTTGTACCTTTCAGCTTATCTAGAAGCAACTATAATAGGTACAGAGTGTTCAACTTATAGCTAACTTGAAGTTTGTCGCAATTAGCTAGAGGCTAGTTTGCCACAAAGGGATTAGAATTAGTCCTTAGGTTTACAAAAGAGTTTATTTTGTAAATGTTGTTTGGCTCAGAGTTGTAGTGAAGAGTTTGGGGAACTCCTACTGGGAAGTAGGTCGTGGTTTTTTCACCTTTTGAGCCAGGTGTTTTCCACGTAAAATTGTTGTGTTCTATAATTTCAGCAATTACTTTTCCGCAAACAGTAGAAGTTGGAACACCAAGAAGAACCAGGTTCTTCTGTAGAGACTGCACTCGAAAANACCACTCTTTAATGGCCAGTATTACTCTTGGTGGAAGAACAGGATGAAGGACCACTTGATTGGAGAAGACTATGAGCTTTGGGACATAGTCACTGATGGTCTTCTAGCCACCATGAAGAAGATTGCTGAAGGAGTAGATGTACAAAAAACTAGAGCTGGCTGCACTGCTGAGGATCTAAAGAAATACGAGAAGAATGTTACGGCCAAAAGGTGACTAGTGTGTGGACTAGGTCCAGACGAGTATAGCAGAATCCAAAGCTGCACCACTGCCAAAGAAATCTGGGATACCTTGCAAGTAGCCCATGAAGGAACACCTCAAGTGAAAAGATCAAGAGGTGCTCTACTATACTCTCAGTATGAAAACTTTACTACACGAGGTTCAAAACTGACAAATGAACTCAAGTCTCTTGGTAGAGTCATTCTTGAAGAGGACATGGTGGAGAAGATCCTGACAAGGGTCTTGCCAATTTACTGGGAAAGATAAATCATTGCTATCCAGGAGTCCAAAAATATTGCAACCCTCAGATTGGATGAGCTTATTGGAAACCTTACTGCCTATGAACTCAGAAGGCAGACAATGAAAATGGATGCTCCAAAGAAGGAAAGGAGTCTAGCACTGAGAATCACTGAAGGAGCAAATCTGGAGGAAGATGATATGGCCATGATCACTAAGGAATTCAGAAACTTCCTCATAAGGAAAAAGGGCATCTCAAGAGGTGGAAACTACAACAAAGCTAAAGCTCCAGAAAGGCCAGTCAACGAGAGATGCTACAAGTGTGGAAAGACGGACCACCGTATCAAGAATTGTCCTCAGTGGGAATTGGAATGGAAAAAGGAGAGATTTGAAAGAAGGAACTGGTGCAACCCAAGTAAACCACAACAAAGGCTATGGTTGCTGCTTTAGGGGAAAGCTTAGATGAAGAATCAGAAGATGGTGAGAAAGAACAGCATGCACTCATGGCAATTGGAGAATCCGATGAGGAATCATATGAAGAACCAATGGTTCAAGTGAGAGGAAGCAGCCAAATTTGGTACTTGGATAGTGGCTGCTCAAAACATATGACAGGGAACAAGGAACAGTTCCTTTCACTTGAAAACCTCAAAAGAGGAAATCTCTCCTTTGGAAATGGAAAGAAAGGTGAAATTATAAGGGTTGGTAAGGTAGGTAAGGATGACACACGTTTCATTGAACATGTGTACTTGATAGATGGCTTGAAATATAGCCTGATCAGTGTGTCACAATTGTGTGACAGAGGTAACCTGGTTGCTTTCACTTCCACAAAATGTTTTGTGATTAACCTGCTTACTGACAAGATTGTTTTGCAGGGAAAAAGAATGAATAACATCTATGTCATAGACTTTTCCACACTGTATGAAAATGAACTCACTTGCTTAAGTGTGTTGGACATTGATCCCCTCCTTTGGCACAAAAGACTTGTTCACACTAGTCTGAATTAGCTTAACAAATTAGTCTCTAAGGACTTAGTGGTAGGGCTTCCTAACATTAACTTTGATGTTCGGCCAAACATGCATATATTTACCCATTGTTACCTCACATTCTTGTATTTTTAATCGTCTTTTGAGTGTTAATTATATTACTTTGTGCTTAATATTATACTTTAATTGTGTAGGAATAAAGCGGTGTGAAGATGAAGAGATTTGGAGCAAAATTAAATAAAACGCGGAAGAAAAAGAAAGAAGACTAAAATAATATAATAAGGGGGGGAACCTCTTGGTCTTTGTCCCCCCAAGTGGAGACAAACAAAGGCAATTGTTGAATTCAAACCAAACGAGCAAGGAAACGTTCAAAAAAACGTTACTGCCTTCAGCGCCAGGACCAGCGTTGGGCGCTGGCCTGGACGCTGTATTTCGGGGGGTTTCCTACTTCGTTCGGGACAAGGTTATTTCGGCCCTACACAACCCCAACTCGTATAAAAGGGGTCCTAAACCTAATTTGGAGGGGGCTAACATATTTTGAAGGGGAGAATGTGATTTGGAGAGGAAAATACAAGTACAGAGCCGCCGTCGAGGCCGGAATTCATCAAGTTCCATCTTCTTCCACCAAACTTTGTATTTTTATGTTTCTTTGTATGATTTTTTGTTTTGCTACCATGTCTATGTGGAGCTAAACTTCACGTTCTAGGGTTGTGGTTCTTTCATGACTATTGTTATTCAGATATTGATTTTGATTTCTTGATTTATCGTATTGGTTTATTTATTCAATTCTGCACTTAATTATTTAATTGCTTGATCACCAATTGAATACTATCTACAAATTTAGAGTTGAACTCGAAAGTGGGAATTCTAGATTGCATATATGATTGAGTAGAGCAAGTTCTTGAACCTGGGCATCGAGGAATGGATTCGCGGTTAGGATAAACATATACCTAATTCCCTTTCTTGGTTAATTTACAGGAATTATAAATGCGTTCATGTTGATTCTAACCCCATAGACATATAGTTGTTAGGTTAGCTTGAATAGGCGAGTAAGAACTCGACAGATTCTTATGAGCAATATTAACCCTGTTAACCAATAAACCAGATAAATTAATTAGTTAATTCAATTGAATAATACAATATAATTGTTAGATATCCCATAACCCTAGATCGTTTTCATTACATTGATATCATAAAAATCTGCTTTTCCTTTGTTCAGAGTTCACTATTTGTTTTCTTTATTTTGATTATTTAGAATCGAATATTTCTAGGTTTAATTCTTGTTTAGATAATTAGGATAGTCTAATTTAGTTAATAGTTAATCACAAGTCCTCGTGGGTTCGACATCTGACTTTTAGTCACTTTATTACTTGACGATCGCATATACTTGCGTGTGCGTTTGGCCGCAACAGGTTTTTGGCACCATTGTCGGGGACTTAGAAATTAACTATTTTTCTATGTTAGACTTTTACTTTTATCTTTACAAGTTTTGATTTTTTTTCCTCTCTTTTTGTAAATATTTTTATAACAATTTTGATCTTTCTCTTAGTGTGTTTCTAGTTTTCTCAACATGACATCAGGGAATGAAATATCCGGAGGTAAGGTTATTGAGGAAGACGCTTGGATGACGGAAGAATTTAATGGCCCGTATTTTTGGGCTTGTCATGGCCTGGCCTCTGGGAGGTCTGAATTTTAATATGGGAGTAAGGGTTAGTATTGGGAAGAATATTCACGATTAAGAGAATACGAGGAACGACGTTATCTTTTAACAAAATTGGTGAATGATTGGTCTAAGGAGAGAGTTGAACTTGCACAAGAAATTGACAAGTTTAGCTTGGTTGTGCGTAACTTAGATGCAGATTTGAGTGCAAAGGTTGATGCGTGTAACACCCAACAATTTAATGATGAGTTGTGTGAAGCTGAAAAAAATCTTCTAGACCAAATTGAGGAGCTAAACGAGAATACCAATCATTAGACCATAATTTTCTTGAGGATGTCAATGTTGGGAAGAGTGTTCTAGAGTCATGTGAGGGAGTAGATAATGTTATATTTGAAGACTCTAGTGCATGTAAATATAAAGATATAAATAGTAATACAATTCCAATGTTGGGGCGTGCTGGTCCTCATTCCATATATTTTTCAACATTGTGTTTGGATGATGACATGGATATCGAGTCATCTGAGCCTTTGGAGGAGCCAATGGATGAGGAACGGGGTGCCTACATTCTTGAATTCGTCGTGCCATAGAGACAGAATTACATACCTCACTTGAAGGCCAAGAAGCATAAGACGCGATATTGGTTGCTTGGCCCAATTAACTTTGTCTCACCGCCCAGGGAGCATAACAAAAAGTTTGAAGCCAAATTAGGGGTACAATTCATAAGTTCAAGGTGGAGGCAAAAAGTGGTTCAAGTCGTGCCGCGACGTTAAATCATGCGCTTGTTGGGAGGCAACCCAGCTTTACTGCTTTCTTTTATTTTTGTTTATTTTTGTTTTTTTATTTTTATTTTGTAGTATTTATTTTTGTTTTGTAGGATTATGAGCATAGGGAGCAAAGTCATTAGAAGAGTGCAAAAGCGAGCTAGATGGTTTGAAATAAGTGTGGGGTGCCCGTACAAAAGACCAATCGTGGGAGAAGTCTGAGTACCCCGTGAGCTACTGGTTCTTCGGCCTTTGGCCTTTCAGGGAGCTTCTTGTCCACCCTCGTTATTTTTTGCTTTATCTGTGCATTGGGGACATTGCACAATTTTAAGTGTGGGGTGAGGAGATTGTCTGGGTGATTTTCTGCGATATTCTAGCTTAATTGTAGTATTCTTTCTAGTGTAGTAATTTTTGTCAAATTTGTTTTTTTTTTTTTAAACAAAAATTGAGAACAAAATTTCATAAAATTTTGGACTTTTCCTGACGATGGATCTCTTGGACAGTTTTCTTGGGGGATTAAGGTCCAATTAAACAAAATTCAAAAATATTTTATTTTTGTTTCTAGTTAGTTTTAGTAGGTAATAATCCCCCTTGGTTTTTCTTTGTGCATCGGTTCTTTTCCAGGGGATGTAACTTGAACCGGGTAAAAAATTTTATTTTTCTAGGATTAGATTATTTTTCTTTATTTTAGGAGTAGAAAAGAGGGAGAAGAGAACTTTGTTACTTGTTTGATACTAGCATATTTAAGCCTGAGCTTGAGTAGTAATTTCCTCTGAGCACTGAAGTAATGAATAAAATAGCAGACTTTCTGACACCTAGGCTCAAGGTTGTGACTCTGTATATAGCTTATTCTTGTTTTGTTGTTCGCTATGACCCTGTCTGTCTTAGAGTATAATTGATCCATCTTGATTGATACTAGTGCCATGTGTGGTGAGGATTTCTTACATATATTCCATGTTTGTATCTTAGTCTAGAACTTTCCCTGCATGTTATTGAAGCGAAATAAAAGTGTTGCTCTGTTTAGAAGATGATAATAGGCTTTCCTTGATATGTCTTGTGAATTTTAGCCTTTTCAGATATTGTACCACTAGTTAGCCCGTTGAGCCTGTAGCCTTTTTTTTGGAAGCCGTATATTTACCTTTATCCGTTTGTTGAATCCCTAGTGTTTGCACCCTGCTTCCTTGAGCACTATTGCTTAGACTGTGTTAGTAATTCACAAATTTGAAGAAAGGGATGATTAAGTGAAAAATGGTGACCAATAATGGCTAAAAAGTGATGAAAAGGTTCTCTTGAAAGGAATATGACAAGAATAAAAAGAGGAAAAAAAATGAAACGATCTTGATATGAGGAAATACTTGTGAAATAATTGATGAAGAGAGGGCTGAAAAATAAAAGTGAAGAGTAGAAAATAATGGGTGATTAAGTCTAAAAGTGCAAAGTGCTTAGGGAAGTGTAAGTCACTATTATATAATTCTCCTGCCCGTCCCTTAGCCAACATTACAATCCGTTAAAGTCCTATTTGATTCTATTCAAGCATGCTTAATTAGTAGAGATGTACATAATGGGCAAGCCTATGGTTCTTTGTGCATACATGTGAATTCTTTGTGAGTGCGAGAGTTGTTCTTTGATGCCATGTCCTTAAATTATATTCATTCTTTGATTTGAGTGTATGGACTATTTGTTTCTTGTGAGGGCACTTGTTTCATGATAGATAGGTGATGTTATTAGCTTCTTTGACAGAGTAGGTGAGCGAACTTAAATTTGGTAAGTTAGAGTCCGTCTCTGAGGTTAGGAGGTTAGACGTTTGTTGTTTGTTTGTAATTTGTATGTCTTTCACAATGATGATGAAGTGTATATCTGATGGGTTGAGTTTCTATATGGCCTAATTGTTAGTATCTACCGAGGTGGTGGTGTTTCTAGGACGAGCAAGAGTCTAAGTGTGGGGTGTTGATGTTCGGCTAAAAATGCATATTTTTACCATTGTTACCTCACATTCTTGTATCTTTAATCGTCTTTTGAGTGTTAATTATATTACTTTGTGCTTAATATTATACTTTAACTGCGTAGGAATAAAGCGGTATGAAGATGAAGAGATTTGGAGCAAATTGAATAAAACGCGGAAGAAAAAGAAAGAAGATTAAAATAATATAATAAGGGGGGGCACCCCTTGGTCTTTGTCCCCCAGAGTGGAGACAACCAAAGGTATTGTTGAATTCAAACCAAAGCAGCAAGGAAACGTTCAAAAAAATGTTACTGCCTTCAGCACTAGGACCAGCGCTGGGTGCTGGCCTGGACGCAGTATTTCAGGGGTTTTCCTACTTCGTTCGGGACAATGTTATTTCGGACCTACACGACCCCAACTCGTATAAAAAGGGTCTTAAACCTAATTTGGAGGGGGCTAACATATTTTGAAGGGGAGAACGTGATTTGGAGAGGAAAACACAAGTACAGAGCCGTCGTAGAGGCCGGAATTCATCAAGTTCCATCTTTCTTCCACCAAACTTTGTAGTTTTTATGTTTCTTTGTATGATTTGTTGTTTTGCTACCATGTCTATGTGGAGCTAAACTTCACGTTAGGTGGTTGTGGTTCTTTCATGACTATTGTTATTCGGATATTGATTTTGATTTCTTGATTTATCGTATTGATTTATTTATTAAATTCTGCACTTAATTATTTAATTGCATGATCACCAATTGAATACTATCTATGAATCTAGAGTTGAACTCGAAAGTGGGAATTCTAGATTGCATATAGGATTGAGTAGAGCAAGTTCTTGAACCTGGGCATCGGGGAATGGATTCGCGGTTAGGATAGACATATACCTAATTTCCTTGCTTGGTTAATTTACAGGAATTATAAATGCGTTCTTGTTGATTTTAACCCCATAGACATATGGTTGTTAGGTTAGCTTGAATAGGCGAGTAAGAACTCGACAGATTCTTATGAGCAATATTAACCCTGTTAACCAATAAACCAGATAAATTAATTAGTTAATTCAATTGAATAATACAATATGATTGTTAGATATCCCATAACCCTAGATCATTTTCGTTACATTGATATCATAAAAATCTGCTTTTCCTTTGTTCAGATTTCACTATTTGTTTTCTCTATTTTGATTATTTAGAATCGAATATTTCTAGGTTTAATTCTTGTTTAGATAATTAGGATAGTCTAATTTAGTTAATAGTTAATCACAACTCCTCGTGGGTTCGATATTCGACTTTTAGTCACTTTATTACTTGACGATCGTGTATACTTGCGTGTGCATTTGGCCGCAACAAAGTTCAAGAAAGACAAAGTTTGTGAGGCATGTGCAAGGGGGAAGCATGTAAGATCCTCATTCAAAAGCAAGAAAATGGTCAGTACCACCAGGACGTTGGAACTGGTTCATATGGACTTATGTGGTCCTATGAGAACCCTGAGCAGAGGTGGTAAAAAATATGTAATGGTGCTAGTTGATGATTACTCAAGGTTCACTTGGACTTTATTTCTGACATCTAAAGATGAAGCATTTGATATGTTCACTTCATTTGTTAGAAAAACACAAAAACAGTTGGGAAATCAACTAGCATCAATAAGATCTGATCATGGTACTAAATTTGAGAATGCAAAGTTTGCTGAGTTCTGTGATGAACATGGTATCAATCACAATTTTTTTGCCCCTAGAAATCAAGTAGAAATCACACCTTAATGATCCTTAGGTTATAGGTGAGTGATCCCTTCGAGAATTTTCGGAATTTGACCATGAGAGGCCGGGGTTGGAAATTGGGAATTCTTCAAGAATGACGATTTTATTGAATAACTAAGATAAGTTATCACATTGCACATGCATTGATGTTATTGTATATCTTTTGACTAGTTGCGAGTCCTTGGGTATAGAATTCGGAGTTTCGAGCGCAATTGTGGTCTGAGGGGTGGATTCGACACGAGGTGAGTCTCCTTTCTAACCTTGTAAGAGGGAATTGTCCCCATAGGTGATGTATATGCTATGTGTAACTTGTTTGGGGGCTACGTGCGCGCTAAGTGACGAGAGTCCGTACGTAGAGGCTATTATTGTTATGGTCCGGGTAGTTAGGCCCACATCATGCGTTGTATGCTTTTCTTGTAATGCCTTAAATATGTTTTTTTTTCTTTCTCTTGTAATGCCTGATATGTTTTCTTTGTAATGCTTCATATGATTTATTGTAATTCCATATGTACTACGAAATTATGTTTTGCATCGCATTATTTTTCTGAGGCTTAATTGAAAAGAAATTGTGAAATATATGGGAGCGGGTCGTACGCCACGGCGGAATTGAAAAGTAATTGAAATATATGGGATCGGTCCGTACGCCACGGCAGTGTTGAAAGCAATTGAAATATATGGGATCGGGCCGTACGCCACGGCAGTGTTGAAAAGAAATTGAAATGAATATGGGATCGGGCCGTACGCCACGGCGAGTGTAGAAAGTACCTTATGGGAGCGGGCCGTACGCCACGGCGGATCTAAGAATTTGTGATTTTTGTTTCATTCGGTGGTCTTACTCTTGAAAGTTCTTTATTGTTTAAGTTCAGTAGCCGTTTGGATTATTCTGCTTTTAGTATATGTACTTGTTGCTTATTTCCCTGACATGCCTACTGTATTTCATCATATTTTATCATTATGTCATTACTACTAGACCTTAGTGAGTATCGAGTCGACCTCTCGTCACTACTTCTTCGAGTTTAGGCGGGATACTCACTGGGTACATATTTATTTAATATGTACTCATGCTGCACTTTCTTTTCTTTTCTGTACTTGACTGTACAGGTCCGGAGGCTGGCACGTCTGACTATCAGGCCGGTGCTGGATATTGACAGTGTGGTCATACTTCATGGTGAACTGCCTTCGCGGTGACTTTCTAGTAGCGCCCTGGATCTCTTTTGTTGTATTCCTCTGTCTATTTCATTCAGACGGAGACTCTGTATATATTGTAGTCATTGTATATTCAGTAGTTGCCCATGACACTCGTGACACTAGCACCTGGCACACACGCGTGGTGTATTTATATTGTTGGGGTTTTGGGATGTATATCCATGTGTATGTTATATCTCGGCTTTGTATCTACTATGACTTACTGTCGCCCAAGGCTAGTTTCATGTTAGTTGTTATAACTGGTAATCTATGACTTGTTTAATTAGATGGGAAGGGTATTACTTGGTGTGATTTGCGTTGGCTTGCCTAACCCCGTCGTTGGGATCCATCACGACTCAAATTAGGATTCCAGGTCGTGACAACGTGGTATCAGAGCACTAGGTTCACGTAAGTCTCACGAGTCACGGGCAGGCCCAGTAGAGTCTTGTGGATCGGTACGGAGACGTCTGTACTTATCTTCAAGAGGCTATGGGTGTTAGGAAACTTCCCTTTATTCTTATCCTGTCGTGCAATATATGATGTACTCAAACTTATTCTTTTATTCTCTCACAGATGGTGAGGACGCGTGCATCAAATGTTCCTGATCAGGGAGAGGCCACTGCCCCGGCTTCCCAAGGTCGGGGTAGAGGCAGGGGTAGAGCACCGGCTCGAGGAAGGGGATGAGGACGTCCCAGAGCTACGCAAGTGGCACCACCAGAGGACCCTATTATAGAGGAGCAGGATGAGGTGCCTCCAGTAGCACCTGCTCCAGTGGATTTCATGACAGGGCCAGGCTTCCAGGAGGTCATAGGCCGTATGCTGAGATTCATGAACACTATGTCTCAGGCTAGTTTATTTCCAGCCGACCCTGCTACTTCGCAGGCGGGAGGGGGAGTCCAGACTCCTACCGCTCAGGCCATAGGTCCGGCAGCAGTAGCACGTCATACCCCGGGCACACCGCCCGTGGGAGGGGTTCAGCCCGTAGTAGCAGCCCTAGAGCCCAGGCCAGTTGCAGAGGGTGACCAGCAAAAGATGTTGGATAGATGGACTCGACTTCGCCCTCCAGTCTTCGGGGGTGAGCGGGGGGAGGATGCTCAGGATTTTATTTATAGGTGCAGGGACATACTGCACAACATGAGGATTTTAGAGTCCCATGGAGTGGATTTCACCACATTTCAGTTAGAGGGCAGAGCTTGCAGGTGGTGGCAGTCATATATTCTCAGCACGCAAGCAGATTCTCCTCCTGTCACTTGGGACCAGTTCGCTCAGTTATTTTTAGACAGATACATTCCACCTTCTGAGAGGGAGGAGCTACGGGGTCAGTTTGAGCGACTAGAGTTGGGGCAGATGTCAGTGACTGATTATGAGGCTAGATTTTCCTCCAGCCGGGTCATGTCCTTCATAAATGCTCGGCATATAGTCGAGAAGGGTTGNCCGGATGTGTTTCCTTCGGATCTTCCAGGCATGCCTCCAGATCGAGATATTGACTTCTGTATTGATTTGGCCCCAGATACTCAGCCTATTTCCATTCCCCCTTATCGTATGGCTCCTAAGGACTAAAGGAGTTACAGGAGCAGCTTGAGGAGTTGTTGGCCAAGGGGTTCATCAGGCCGAGTGTATCGTCGTGGGGTGCTCCAGTCTTATTTGTGAAGAAGAAGGATGGGTCTATGCAGATGTGCATTGACTATCGCCAGCTAAATAAAGTGACCATCAAGAATAAGTATCCTTTGTTGCGCATCAATGATTTGTTTGATCAGTTACATGGTGCTCGAGTATTTTCCAAGGTTGACTTGAGATCGGGTTATCATCAGCTGAGGATTCGGGCTTCAGATGTTCGAAGACTGCATTTCGTACTAGGTATGGCCATTATGAGTTCTTGGTGATGTCCTTTGGTTTAACCAATGCCCCAGCAGCCTTCAGGGACTTGATGAATAGGGTATTCAGGTCGTATATTGATTCCTTCGTCATTGTCTTCATTGATGACATCTTGATTTATTCGCGGAGCCTGGTGAGCAAGAGAAGCACTTGAGAGTTGTGCTCCAGACCTTGTGGGAACAGAAGCTGTATGCTAAGTTCTCCAAGTGTGAGTTCTGGTTAGATTCCGTGGCAGTTTTGGGGCATGTGGTATCCGGGGAAGGTATCAAGGTTGATCCTCAGAAGATTGAGGCGGTTCAGAGTTGGCCGCGTCCTACTTCAGCTACAGAGATCAGGAGTTTCTTGGGCCTAGCAGGTTATTATCACCGATTCGTGGAGGGGTTCTCCTCTATTGCAGCCCCACTGACCAGATTGACTCAGAAGAATGTCCCATTTCGGTGGTCCGACGAGTGTGCCAGTTCTGTCATTACCTTCCGGTTCTGGGATGTATACCGTGTATTGCGATGCTTCGCGCTTCGGGTTGGGGATTTGTGCTGTTGCAAGATGGCAGGGTTATTGCTTATGCTACGCGACAGCTGAAGGTTCATGAAAAGAATTACCCTGTGCACGATTTGGAGTTGGCAGCGATTG
>ML292931.1:163435-197835 GCA_005239495.1 Nicotiana undulata | reverse complement strand
CACAATTACTCAATCGATGAAGTTCATAATTCTTGTCTGAATATTATGTACATTTAATTCGCAACTATCATAGCTCAATTTCACCAAATATCAGTAATAACTTGTACAAAACGTCAGATAATATCAAACAAACAATTAGAACATGCTTGTGGGTCCTACAGCTACCCGATATACAGTATAGATGCCACGTACGGACTCTCGTCACGTGGTACGTACGTAGCCCCCTCAACGAGCACAATTAGCAATCAAGAGCCTAGGGGACATTTCCCCCTTACAAAGTTTGGAAAGGAGACTCACCTGGACAAGTGCTCCTCCGGCCAACGGACCAATCAACACGACGCACGAATCCTCCGAATCACCCTCGATGGCTCGCAACTAGCCAAAAGCACATAATTATATCAATTTAGGAAGATTCGAGGAGGATTTATCAAATATTTCCTTAAAAACGTATTCTTGACGTACTTTGGAAATTCAACTCCGAGCCTCGGCGTCCGGAAAATTATAATTCTTGAAGAAACGCGCTATACGTCGCCTAAGGATCAAGATTAACTCAATTAATCATCCCTCAATGGCCCAAAAATCAGAATTCACATTTTCATCAAACCCCTCTTTCTTCCCCCAACAATTTATTATGAATTCTATGGATTTGGAAGAGGAAATTCCCAAGGAATTGAATAAATTAACATGCGGAGGGTTAGGGAACCACTTACATGAGTTTCTAGGCCGAAATACCCGTTCTGGAGCTCTTGGGGTCGTCAACAATGGAGGAAATATGATTTTTGGGAAAAGAATTCACGACTTGGGCTTTTTATAGGACTGCCCAGCAGTTTCCGCACCTGCGACCTTTGGATCGCAAGTGCGGACTCGCACCTGCGGAAAAAGGGCCGCTCCTGCGGAAAAAGGCCTGGGCATTGGGGGAAATTCCCGCACCTGCTCACTTTGGATCGCAGGTGCGGACTCGCACGTGCAGGAAATTGGCCGCGCCTGCGATGGTATGGGCCCTGGGGATGGGTCGCGTCTGCGGAGCCTGGTCCGCTCCTGCGGAGCCGCGCCTACGAGAAGAGGGGTCGCCCCTGCGGATGGAGCCGCACCTGCGATTGATTTTCCGCTGGTGCGAACCTCGCGCATGCTGCTCATGGACCGCAGGTGCGGTCACACCAACAAATTCCCACCAGCAGTGCAAATGCTGTTTTTGACCCCGTTCGGTGTCCAGGAGGCCCCTGGGCCCACTCGAGCCTTCGACAAATTATACCAATGAGTCCCAAATCACATG
Organism: Nicotiana undulata; assembly: GCA_005239495.1. NCBI lineage: Eukaryota > Viridiplantae > Streptophyta > Magnoliopsida > Solanales > Solanaceae > Nicotiana > Nicotiana undulata. The sequence goes on along the minus strand of ML292931.1, from coordinate 196,562 downwards.
AAGGACTCGCTCGAGCTCCTAGAACACTAAAAACATCATTCAACCCAAGAATCACTCTCCAAAACCCCTTAGATCAAACTTAGGATTTCAAGAAAATTCAAATGGCTCACCGATACGCCGAACGGGTCTATACTGCTCGGAACGACCCCAAATTTTTCGGACAAGTCATAAATGACTATACGGAACTATCGCCAGTTTCGAAATTCCATTCGGACCATGATATCATGAGGTCCAATTCCAGGCTAAATTCCAAATCACATGAAATCCTGAATTCCAATTCAGGTGCCGAAATACTCACGGGTCATCAGAAACCCGAGGGGAACACACTCCCAAGTCCGAAATCATCATTCGGAGCTGCTGGAGCTGTCTGAACTCGATTCTGAGGTCGTTTGCTCAAAATGCTGCTCGGAACCAAAATTAGCCAAATAGGCTAGCCTTCAGGAACCAAGTGTTCCTGAACTGGCCAAATCACTTCCGAATCTCGGACTACCTGCCCACACAAGTCATAAGGCACGAGTAGTCGCTATGGAAAGAGTCATTCACGGGAACGGAGTCCCAATACACAAAATGATCGGCTGGGTCGTTACACTTGTCTTCTTTTCCTTCCGGGTTACTAACCTCTTTGTGAATCGATTATAGGTACAAAATTGGCTCTCAACAATGATCCTCTAGGAAATATGCCTTTGGGGTAGGAAGTGGATGATGACCAAGGTAATGAGGTTCCTGTTGAAGCTCAAGAAAATAGGCGATGTTGACCGCCTCATGACTATATTCCCGTTCCTCCCCCACCCCCACCAAGAGTGGTTCCACACCGTTGCCAAACGAGGGTAATGCAAGTGCCATAGTCCCGCGCTGCATTAGGGTGGCAACTTCCAAATTACCAATGTTATGCTCACATTGCTAGAGCAATGAGGATTTTTCACCGAGGCTCCGGGTCAAAATGCATACAAATACTTGAGGGGTTTGTGGACACTTGCTGGGGAGCAAACAGACCAGCGTCTCCGAGGATGCTCTAAGGTTGAGTCTATTTCCCTTCTCTCTACGGGGAAAGCCTTGGATTGGTTAGAGAGATTTCCAAACCATTCCATCCGTACATGGGATGAATTGGCGAAAACATTCATTGCCAAGTTCTTTTCTCCCAGGCATATGGCTACTCTTCGGGATGAGATTCTAGCACTCAGACAAGAACCCAATGAGCCTTTGCACGGGATTTGGGAGAGGTACCATACTATGGTGAAAGAGTGCCCGAATAATGACACGACTGAGGCTATGATTCAACAAACCTTCTACAGGAGGATTAACACTGCCAATCAATGTGTGGTCAACCTCCGGGAAGAAAGATAGTTAAAACTCCTACCCTCTCTAAGGAGGTGGAATGCCAGGGGCAGCAAAATCCCCCGTACATGAAATGACATTGTCAATTATCCTAGAAGCTGAGTGAGCCGAAAGCCACATAACCTCATCAAATCCGACCCATTTAAGACTTTTGAAAAGGGGACGCACTTTGGTTTGAAATCATGGCAATATAATCTTGAACTTAACGAAAATCATTACTTTTGGAACCCATGAGACAAGCTCTCGTAGCCCTAGAAAATCGTCAACAATGGCGAGAAAGTACTTAAAATCAATACGAGTTAGTGTAGAATAAGGCCTCGAAGTGACCATATGAATAATTATGAAAGGGTGAGAAGTCTTGATGCACTTATCGGAGAAGAGTAACCTGAGTTAAATAGTCACAGGGACAAGCAGAGTAGGTAGATGTTTGTTTAGGAGAAAATCTCACAAGGAGTACGAGCAATATCTTTTTATTCTAACAAAAGGAACATACCCCGATCCTTGATGCCATGAGACTTCCTCTTTGACGCCATAAGGCAAAAAATTAGATTCATAAGAAGAGTTACCAGATGAAAATAGATAGTAAGGCAGCACAACTAAGAGCACCATTTGGAATCAACAAGCTTAAACAGAGTTGAAGACATTAGAAGTCTGTAGTAAAGGGGAAATTTGCCCACTCTCAAGGGGCTTGTAGAGTACATAAAGTGAGGTTAATTAAATCAAATCATATAGTTGGATAACTAGTCGAGAAATTGAGATAATATGGCATTGAAGATTACGGGTAAACAACACATGATGCAAGGCAAATGAAAGAAAGTGAGAGAGCTTATAGAAGTGACCTTTACATTGTACCACTAGGAAAAGGGTTAATATAAGGGATTACGAGAAGCTAAATTTTTAGAAAGGAGATCTCTGTATGCAGTCACGTGATGTATAGCTTCCAGAATTCAAAAATCCAACTATGGATAGCAACTCCATTTCACAATGAAGCACCACGACACCCTTCTACAACACTAGCTATTACCAGCCAAGTTGGGAGATGCAATAAGACTTAACTGAGAGAAAGGCTTTGACATATGAATGTGTTACTAGGTGTATTACTCCTTGGTTAACCCAAAATCAAAAGGCGAGAGTCAGACTGATAAGCGGATCATTGGACTAGCACATGCGTAGATAATCCATTATCGAAAGAGAGATCATTCAATCTCAGCAATTGCGGCATGCTATCAACCTTTGATGAACTTGAAGTGAAGTGGGAACCCATATAATTTGTGGCATTTATTAATCCAATGACCAGATATCTTAAAGTATTTTCAAATTAGATCAACTCCTTTTGGTTTGGAGCTCAACCTTTAAGGATAGAGCTTCTAAGGGGGATATGATTGAGAAGGGATAACATAGCTGGTAGTGAATGAAGCAGATTCATAGTTAAAGTAAAAGGATGGATTGACTCGTCTTCCCACCTATAATTCTATATCCTTCTTTAGGTATGTCAGAATACTAAAAACCCCAGTAATATCAGAGGACCGAAAACTAGTTAACCAGAAAATAAAGGTATTGTTACATCTATCCCATTTTCTAGATTCAACGGAATTAGTAAAGGATTTGGGTGGGTTACCATTGATAGAAGAAATTGTGTTTCTAGATACAAAGGAAACAATTATGCTCTTCCTTCAGCCCTCTAAATTGGAACTGAGAAATGGGTCATCATCTAGGGGAAGGCCGAGTATGTCATAGGAGCTAACAAGAAGGGAACTTGAGGTTCTAGGAGTAAACTCTATAGCTTCACGGCTAGTGGAGCCACTACAAACATCAGAATCAGTTGGATTCATAGCAACATAGAGCAATTAACATATAGCGACACTCGAACAAGTATTATGCAAACCAAAAGAGGAGCAAAAATGCTCATCTTCCTTACAACCAGAAGAAGAACAACCTTCAAGAATAAGATGAGCAACAAGAATAAGTAGCATAATCCAGCTACATGGAGGCTCGACAGACCCTAGATTCGATGGAGATTTAATAATCTTAAAAGTAATTGAGTAGACCAAATCCAGAAAGTAACCTGTTGGGGAAGAGGGAGATTCTCGCCAAACAATTAAAAATCTTGCCGATTCCGACCACTAGGCCAAAATGAAAGCCTCAACAAAGATAGAGCGAGGGCACTACCATACTAGAGATGATGATGAAACAAAGCAAGATCTTCACTATGATACTATGTCAACATTCATATTGAAGCAGAAACTCGAAGAAAAATGGCCTAGGCTTTTGAATAGAGAAGAATAAATGGTCGAGAGGAAATATCCTTTTTATTTTGTGAAAAAATATGATAATTGTTCATCCATTCATTCGATAAGAAATCCTTCGGGAATAGTCCCTTGTTGAGAGTCTGGGAAGGCATGAGGGAGTAGTAATTCTATAGTTGCAACTCGATTCAAGGACATGATTACAAAGCTCAACGTCATAAGAGATTGCAAATAAGAGAATTTGTGGTGGAATGGACTCACGAAAACACGGATCTCGTTCAAAGAGTAGGTACATGCAATGTTTTGTGATTTAATGTCTTGTCAAGACCATGATTATGAGAACTCTCCCTACTATGGACGTACATACATAGTGAGTAGAATCTGGGGGTTGCCCATGAGGATGCACCAAGGAGTGACTGACTCAACGACTTTAAGTTGATAGGGCGACTACTTAATCGATGCCTCTCGAATCCACATCCCTAACATCCGTTGGTACCATACCGATATACTATAGGATTTGGTGGTGCCGTAACATCAATAGGGACAAGGGAACTCCCCTTAGCGACAGGTTCTACTAATCCCTCCAGGGCTCAAGACATCCCTTTAACAAGCAATCTCCTTCGGACTCAATGGTGGGATCAATCCCTCCTTACATGCTTCAAATTCACAGATTACAGTGTAAGGATTACTAATCTTGAGAATAAGACTTACAAGGGATATTAGCTTCCTATCTTGAGCTCTATCACACGATCTGGAGTATCAAAGAAGGGTGGAATTCCTAAATGTCCAAGTAGCCCCCTAATTATAGTTGTGGTCGACAACACACCGATAAGAAGGGCTCTACTAGACACGGCTCCTAGATATCCTAGGACACTTTAAAACCTTAGGCTCTGATACCAGGTTTGTCCCCAAAACCGAGGGGTGAGACCGGTGCTCAACCGAGTAAACCCGACTGAGCAAGCCTGTTAGGTTTCATTCTACCCAAACTAATTTATGAATATATAAGAGATAAGTTCTATTAATCACACTTTATAAATATATCATTAACTTCCATTCTTGTTTTCATTAGCAGTTTCAACCATAATATCAAGAATATGACAATCTTTGTAGATATGATGAAAAACATATTTCCCAAATACTAATATTTCTAGTTTAATTCCAATACCCGACACCACCCACAACCTGTCTACGGAGCCTCTAAATACAACTGGTGGAAAATATGGAAATTATGGCAACAAGGCTCCGGCGAATACCTCAAAATACAGTAATTAACTCTAATACAAGAGTGGAACAACATGCATAACACTTCACCCCGGGAGGAATGGGGCTCACCAAGATTGCTGTGGCAAGAGAGAGGAAGCGCCGCTAGCTACGATCAGCCTGCCTGCTAAGGAACCACCTACATCCATAAAAATATGTAGCGCCCCAGGCAAAAGGGACGTTAGTACCATTGAATAGTACTAGTATGTATGAACAAACTCTACTCTAGATAGAATAAACAACAAACATGTAGTAATACAATTAGAGACACCAAATAACAATTCACAGAAATAGGGGAAACACAAACAAGAGTCACCATGGTTTCTCATTCCGTTATTCCACCTTTTGGATAATAGTTCTTTTAAAGCCAAGTGCCACAATTTTAATATACCACCGTGTCATTTTCACACGGAGTCCGGTCTCTACCCGACCGGCTAAGCCATCCTGAGTGAGACATTACAGCATCATAGTTTCATAATTTCCACCGTGTCGTTATCACACGGAGTCCGATCTCTGTCCGACCGTCTAAGCCATCTCACTTGAAATAGTGAGACATTACCAATATCATAGTTTTATAATTATCACCGTGTCGTTATCACACGGAGTTCGGTCTCTGCCCGACCGGCTACGCCATCTCACTTGAAATAGTGAGACATTACCAATATCATAGTTTGATGCGATTACCACCCTCCCTCTTAATTTTAACTATTATTTGATAAATTAGAGGGAGGAGAGAGTGGGTTCTAGAGAGAGGGAGTCCCAACTTCATCAATTTTATCCTCCATCACTACTCAGGCCTGGAATTGATCAAGTAGGACACCATTTTCTTCACCATAAGAGGTAAGCTTCTACCCCATCAACCTTAATTTCCAGATTTTGTCAAGATGGGCCTTGGATAGGTGAATTCGTGGGGATGGGTAGGAATATTGCATGCATGTAACCAAATAGTCATAATCTAGTAAAGAAAAATAGGTTAGAGTAATCTTTCACTAAAAAGGGGCCATTCAATCTAAAGGAACACCTAGTGTTTGATAAAATGCTCAAGTGAGTTCAAGACATGATAATTAATACTAATTCTAAGCTCAATTGGGCCACCTTGTGAATTAGATTGAAGGTACTAGAAGGTCCGGTGAATCGTGGTAGAAATTAAGGAATAATCTCAAATCTAGGTATGTATGGCTAACTCTAATCTTCATAGGATAAACCTATTGGTGTTCACTTTCCGGGTGTGATTCTCTTGCTTGATTCTCTAAAGAATTTATGTGTCTTATGTTCCTAGTTGGGAAATTTTTGCTTCCATGCCATTCTATGTTACTCCCATATAATTATGCTATTTAAGTGTATTACTTGTGATCATTATGCTCCTTCTTTTACTATGTGTGCGAATCCTCTTATGTGATGGTTATGGTAGATGTGAAACACTGAAATGATATGAGATGTGAATCAAAATATTGAAATGATAAAAGTGAACTAAAAGATCAAAGAAACGATAGGTGATGTCCTAGGGTGAGATGGCCTAGCCGATCGGGCCGAGATCGGACTCCATGCCATACAAATGGAGGTATTCGGATTGAGATATGATATTGGTTATTGCCTCACTATTTCAGTTGAGATGGCCTAGCCAGTCGGACCGAGACCGGACTCCGTGTGAAAATGACACGGTGATAATATGAGTTAAGATGTTGTTGATGCCTCACCTAGGATGGCTTAGCCGGTCGGGCCGAGATCGGACTCTGTGTTAAAACGACATGGTGGTATAGTAAAATTGGGACATTTGAACTTAAAAGATCATTAACCAAAATATGGCAAAACGGGATAAGAAACATGGTGACTCTTATTTGTGTTTTCCCCTACTTCGGTGAATTGTTATATGATGTCTCTATTTGTATCATTGCCTGTTGATGTTCATCCTATCTAGAGTAGGGTTTGTTCATACATACTAGTACTATTCAATGGTACTAACGTCCCTTTTGCCGGGGGCGCTACATCTTTTTAAATGGATGTAGGTGGTTCTGTAGCAGGTAGCGCCGATCGTCGATAGTGGTGCTTTATCCTCCTCCCTTCAGCAGTTCTGGTGAGCCCCATTTCCTCTCGGGGCCGTGTGTAGATATATGTTGATCTCTTTTGTACATGTTGTTCCTTTTTGAGGTATAGCCATGCCTTGTCGCCGGCAGGTCTATGTTCATTTTTCCGTACTCTTAGAGGCTTCGTAGACACTTATGTGGGTTGTGTAGGGGTGTGCATTCGAATCGGTTTCGAAATTTTCTTTATCGAGTTATCGATTTCGATTTTGATTTTGTCCTCTTCGGTTATCAGTTTTCGGTTTATCGATAAACCGATAAGATATACCAAAAAGACAAATATACCCTTATTTTAATATTTCATTAATTATTTATGTTTAAAAAATAGGTTATGCAAATGTAAAAAGTTTCTCACGTGGCTAAATAAAGCTTAGTGATGATAAGTGAAATTAATCCATGAACTGAAAGAATGCATTAGAATTATTTAAAGAAACCGTATCCAATTGAAACTGAATGGAAATTCTTCATCTTTGTGGACAGGATTGTACTCGTACCTTTGGGGGCCATTTATCCCGTTAGTTGTAAGTCATTCGTCCATCTAATCATTGAAAGTATATATAATTGTTACTAAAATTGATTTCCTACAGATAATATTGCTGGTTGGCACAAAACTTCAAATGATAATAGCAGAAATGGGAGTAAGAATTTCAAAGAGGGGAGACATAGTGAGAGGTGTACCAGTGGTGGAGAGGTGTACCAGTGGTGGAGACATATTTGCCGTGATGATGTATTTTTTTCTTTTTTTTTATACCGTTGGAGTGTTGGTGGCATACATTTGATCCCTTACTTTAGTTTCGTTGCATGTGCCTGTTGACCCAATTTTTATGTTATAAATGGTACTCGTCTTATTTTAGCTTCTTTTTGTCCATATTAGTTAGGCGTGTTTATAGCGATATACTTTCCGTGGAATCCCGCAAATTTTCTTATTGGTGTAATCGATAACCGAATCGATAAGCCCCAAAAATCGATAAATCGAAATAGAAAAAATCGAAACCTTATTGAAACGATAACGATAAGCATATGTACAAATCGATAATCGATAAGTAATTATCGATAAGGGTCATAATCTAATCGATAAATCAAATGCACACCCCTAGGGTTGTGTATATATTTTGGGTAGTTGTTGGATTTACTCGTAACCGTGATTCCGTATTGTGAATATTGAAATTAGTATGTATGTTTTGGAAGATCTAATGCTGGTAACGGTGAAAGAGGAAAATGGACTTAATGTTATGAAAATATGCTTTTGATTTATCTCTTGCTAACTCATGTAAATAATGTATGCTATAAACTCGGGAATAAAACAAGTTGGGTAGAAAGGGCTAATAGGCTTGGTTGACTGGGTTCACTCGGTTAAGCGCCGGTCTCGTCCCCCGAGGTTTGGGCGTGAAAAACTTAGTATCAGAGCCAAAGGTTTTAAAAGTGTCCTAGGATGTCTCGGAGCCGTGTCTAGTAGAGCCCTTCTTATCGGTGTGTTGTCGACCACATCTATAATTAGGAGGCTGCTTGGACATTTAGGAAAAATACCCTTCATTGTTATTCTATATCGTGCGATGGAGTGAGAAGTGAGGTTGTTTCTCTCTAACTCGTGCATTGTTTCAACTTTCAGTAAATGGCACCCAGGAAGAAAGCTCGACTCGGCCTAGAGGCCAATGCCACCCCAGGAGTGGCCATAAAGTCCCAATCTGATGGTGCGGGTGAGGATAATTCCCCGACTATGAATCTGCCTGACTCCTCCGTCCCAGGCCGGACCATTCCAATTCCCGCTCCTGCGGAGGGTGCTACAATCCCTCCCGCTGATATTCCCGATCCTCCTCTAGCCCCAGCTTCTGGTGGCCTCTCTAGCCCAAAGATCAAATGTTTCCCCCACATCCTCTAGCGGGCAAGGGGATTCTTCACGCTCCAGGGTTAACCAGCTTCTTCCGTTAGCCCCTCCAGAGTTCACAGGTACAGACCCCGAGACTGATCCTCATGATTTCGTCGATGAGATGTACAAGACCCTCCGAGTCATGCGGGCTACTGAGACAGAGGGAGTAGAATTGGCCCTCTATCGTTTGAAGGGAGCGACATATTCTTGGTTCGAAATGTGGGAGGATTCTCGTGAGGAGGGGAGCCCTCCGGCAATATGGGGTGAGTTCGCAGATGCCTTCATGGACCATTTCTTTCCCGCCGAGACTAGGGCAGCCCGTGCTTCAGATTTTGACGTCCTCAAGCAAGGTAGTAGGAGTGTGTGGGAGTATCATATGGATTTTGTGCGCCTGTCCAAGTATGTAGTTCATATGGTGCCGACTATGGTGGCTAGAGTTCATCGATTTGTGTAGGGTCTTGGTTCCTTGGTTGTCAATGAAGCTACTACAGCTGCTCTACATTCCGACATGAATTATGGGAAAATTGTGGGATTTTCCGAGGCTACATAGGCTTGGAAGTTGAAGCTAAGGATGGATCGAGAAGGTAGTAGTAGAGCCCGGTCAGCGAGCAATCCTGGGGGTTCATTTGGAGGTAGGAGACCAGTCCTCGGGGGAGGGTCATCAGAGCCATCCCAGTCTTATGCTCAGTCTTCAGCTAGTGCCCCGCCATCAGGGCAACGTCATCAGCAGGGAGGTCACTTTGGGCCCGGTCCAGGCAGCAGGAGGTTCCACCATCAGGGTCGATCATGAGGGAGTTTCCAGCAACAACAGAGGACCCTATGTCCTAAGTGTGGGAAGTGGAATTCGGGGCTCTGCCACCTGGACATGCCAGTATGTTATGGGTGTGGTAAGAGAGGCCATATTCAGAGAGACTGTCGTTCATCCAGCCAGGGAGCAGGTTGGGGTATCGCCCAACCATCCAGTTCTTCAGCTGATACATCCTCAGTGCGCCCTCCAGCCCGAGGCCCTCCAGCACCAGTTGGGCACGGTGCAGCTATGGGTGGTGCACGGGGTCATGGAGGACCCAACCGGTTCTATGCCCTGAGTGGTCGTCAGAGTGCAGAGGCTTCTCCAAATGTTGTCACAGGTATCTTGAATGTTCAATCTCATGATGTGTATGCCCTTATTGATCCCGTGTCTTCTTTATCATACGTCACTCCTTTTATTGCTTCAAGCTTCGGGATAGAACCAGAACAACTTCATGAGCCGTTCTCAGTGTCGACTCCGGTTGGTGAATCTATTACGGCCGCACGAGTCTATAGGAATTGTGTTGTCACGGTGCGTGGTCGGGATACCATGGCTGATCTTATCGAGCTAGGAATGATCGATTTTGATGTAATAATGGGAATGGATTGGCTCTATTCGTGCTTTGCTAAACTCGACCACCGAACCAGAATTATGAGGCTTGAGTTTCCTAATGAACCAGCTATTTAGTGGGAGGGGAATAATATTGTGCCAAGAGGTAGGTTTATTTCCTACCTTAAGGCCTAAAAATGATCAGAAAGGGGTGCATCTACCATTTTTGTCCGGGTTGTTGACACCACTTCTGAGGTGCCTGCTCCCGAGTCCGTGCCTATTGTGAATGAATTCCTTGATGTTTTTTCGGATGAGCTTCCTGAGATTCCACCAGACAGAGAGATCAATTTCGGGATTAATGTATTGCCAGACACGCAGCCAATATCTATTCCACCCTACAGGATGGCGCCAACAAAATTGAGGGAGTTAAAGGAGCAGTTGAAGGATCTTCTAGAAAAGGGTTTCATTCGGCCAAGTGTGTCGCCTTGGGACGCACCAGTTCTTTTTGTCAAAAAGAAAGATGGATCGCTGCGAATGTGTATTGACTATCGGCAGCTCAACAAGGTCACAATCAAAAAATAAACCATTGCCTCGAATAGATGATTTGTTCGACCAATTGCAAGGTGCTAGGTTCTTCTCAAAAATTGATTTGCGGCCCGGGTATCATCAACTAAAGATCAGGGAGCAGGATATTCCTAAGACCACCTCCAGGACTCGATATGGGAACTTTGAATTCTTGGTAATGTCTTTTGGGCTAACCAACGCCCCAGCATCTTTCATGGACCTTATGAATCGGGTCTTCAAGCCATTTCTTGACTCTTTTGTGATAGTCTTCATCGACGATATCCTTGTTTATTCGCGAAGTCGGGAAGATCATGCTAATCACCTCAGGGTAGTTCTGCAGACTCTTCATCAACACCAGTTGTATGCAAAGTTCTCAAAATGAGAATTTTGGCTAGAACCAGTTACCTTTTTGGGCCATGTTGTCTCCAGGGAAGGGGTTCAGGTTGATCCCCAAAAGATCGCAGTTGTGAAGGATTGGCCTAGACCAACGACCCCGACAGAGATTTGTAGTTTCTTGGGTTTAGCTGGATATTATCGGAGGTTCGTGGAAGGATTCTCTACTCTCGCCTCCCCATTGAATAAGCTGATGCATAAAGAAATCAAGTTCCAGTGGTCCGATGCTTGTGAAAGGAGTTTCCAGGAATTCAAATCAAGATTGACTTCGGCGCCGGTGTTGACCTTGCTAGAGGGTACATAGGGGTTCGTGGTGTATTGTGATGCTTCAAGGGTTGGTCTGGGGTGTGTGTTAATGCAATGTGGTAAGGTTATAGCGTATGCTTTAAGGCAGCTTAAGAATCACGAAAAGAATTATTTGACGCATGATTTGGAACTTGCAGCAAATGTTTTTGCATTGAAACTCTGGCGGCACTATCTTTATAGGGTCCACGTGGACGTATTCACAGACCACAAGAGTCTCCAATATCTATTCAAATAGAAGGAATTAAACTTGAGGCAGAGGAGATGGTTGGAATTGCTCAAAGATTATGATATGAATATCTTGTACCATCCAGGGAAGGCGAATGTGGTGGCAGACGCTCTTAGTCGGAAATCCATGGGTAGTTTGACTCACTTAGAAGCAGGTCAGAGGCCTTTGGCTCGGAAGGTTTACCAGTTGGCCAGTCTGGGGGTTTGTCTTACGGCCTCAGATGAAGGGAATGTTGTGGTGCATAACGGAGCTGAAACTTTGCTTGTGGCGGAATTTAAGGAAAAGCAATTCAATGATCCAGCAATGGCACGACTAAGAGAGGCAATTCTTAATCACAGGACCACAACTTTTTCACTTAGCAAGGATGACGGCGTCTTGCGGTGCCAAGAAAGATTATGTGTCTCGGATGTGGATGACCTTCGGGAGAGGATCATGGCAGAGGCTCACAATTTTATATATTCCGTACACCCAGGTTCTACGAAAATGTATCACGATCTCAAGGAAGTTTATTGGTGGAATAACATGAAGAGGGGTGTGGCGGACTTTGTGGCTAAGTGCCCGAACTGTCAGCAAGTGAAGGCCGAGCATCAGAGGCCCGGTGGGTTGGCGCAGCTTATAGAAATACCAATGTGGAAATGGGAGATGATCAATATGGATTTTATGGTAGGGTTACCCCGCACTCCGCGTAAGTTTGACTCAATTTGGGTAATAGTGGATCGGCTCACGAAGTCAGCACATTTCTTGCCGGTCAAATGTTGATACCTAATTTTTTCTCAAATTATTTTAAAACTTGCATATATATATATATATATACCTTCAAAATCACTTTCTATAATAATTGGTATTTTTCCATAATCTTCCATATTTTACCAATTTATTGTCTAATTTATTCAGTACTTTATATCCCATAATTATTCATAAATTGCATTACAAATAATTTCAAAATATTTCTTAGCTCCATATATCATTTTTACCCTATTAGAATTTAATTATTTCACAAATTAGCCAATTTGGCATTGTTTGGCTATAATCACAACAATTTTGCAACTATAGCCTAATTGTGCATTTTATGCTATTTTAATTCAATAATCAGTCATTCTATGTTTTAAATACTAGTTAATTACCTCAATTTCACCTATTTAGCCTTAATTTCATTTTATGTAATTATTAGCTATTTTTATTAATTATTTACCTATTTAATTGGGTATTTAACAAGTAGCCAATTTTTATTTAAAATCTGGCCTAAATTAAACTTGGTCTTTATCCCAATTACATAACCTAATACCCAGGCCCAATACCCTATCCTACCCGACCCAACACCTGATTTAATCCTGGCCGTTGATCCATTTTGATCAACGGCCCAAAATCACCCATTCCTTAATTAGTCCTAACGACTACCCCCCCATTCTCACTTATCTCACAATCTCTCTGGTTCTCTCTAGAACCTTCTCGTCTCCTCTTCTCCGATGGACTCTGTCCGTCCTCTCCGGCCACCTCCCTCGCCGGAAGCTATGGCCTCTCATCATCTCCTAGCCTCTACTTCAACCCAGGCCGGTTTGATGCTACCCTAAGGTCTTTAGGCGAACTTGGATCGGTTCAACTCCTACCCATGGTCCCTCATGCCATTTTCCGGCCACCTCCAGCCGTTCGAGTAAGATCTACTACTTTTCCGGCTAAAGTCAGTAACATTTTAATGTTTCTTATCTTCTCTGGGTTCTCTGAAACCCTAACTCTTAAGATTTTCTGATTTCTTTTAGATCTTTCTTAGATCTGTGTATATTATGAGCTTTTGGTTGTTTCCTCAAAGGTTTTTCCGATTTCTTTCTAAAGTGACTCTTCATCCTCATAACTAGGGTTTCTGAAAACCTTTTCTCCGAAACGATTTTTCTGATTTTAAGTGTTATTCTATGATTCTTGTTGTGTTTAAACGATTTCCGTTAAGTTCTCCCTTAACCTAACTTATTATGTTGAAAACCCCTAATTTTTGGCTATAGTACTGGACTCTGAGTTCGTCTTTACTGTATGCTCGTTCGACTTGTCTGTATGTTTGATTCTCATGAACATGTCTTGATTAATTTGAGTATTTTGTGATACCCTAGTAATATCCTACTAAGGTTTCCGACTTGGTTCTGTATGCTTAAAACTTGTTTATTTGTTTATTCGTAGAAGTCTACACTATTTCCCTTAATCAGTGCTATTCTTTGATTATCGAATCCCTGATTCTCTGTGATTTTACCCTATTTTGTTCATCAGTGTCTCTGATTTTTGCTTCTCCCGCTCATAGCATGTTTATTCTGTTAACTCCCTCGATCATTTACTATGTGTTAATTTGAATCCCTGATTCTTTTACCCTATTCTTGCTTATGCTATGATTGTCCCGTTCATTGTGATACTTTCCTTTAATTTATATTGATTTCCTGTAATTGATACCTCACACATCTCATGATGATTTCCTTAACTGATTTCCAGCCTTTAAATTATTTCCTACCTTATTTTATGGCCGATTATGCTGTCAAACTAATTCATATGTATTATCCTTAATTAAAACCTTATGAATCTAGCCTAGTTGCTTGCTCTATGCCTATTATGTTTGAATTTATTTCCTTATCTGTTATGCTCCAGTTACTCATTGATTTCTTTCCTTATTTGGTCACTTGTCTTTACCGTTTGAAGTTGACTCCCTTAATTAAGGGAGTACTCAGACTGATTTTTATTCTTAATTGATTCTGAGTTCTATAATTACTAAACAATTGATTCTTGCCTTATTTACCTAGCTTCTAAACTGCTATATATGCACAAGTCTTCGTGTTTTTCAAAGGAAACACACACACACACACACGAACTAATCTGTTCAACTCTCTCATTCACAATTAAAACTTGCTGCTCTCTCTATTCTCTCTTCTGTGCTACTTGCTACTACTCTAAGTTGGCCGGCTGCAAGCCAATGCTAACTATTGTGCATCTCCTATCTCTTGCTTTGTGTTACTATTTTCTTCACCTCACTGGTATGTTCTAATTTAGATTTCAGTTCTCAAATCAACATGTTTATACTACTTGCAATTCATTATGTTTCTAGTTTTATTTTACTTATTATTTTTGTTGTTCAACATGTAACTAGGATTTTGAACCCCATTCACATATAAAGCTATCCTCTACTTTTCATAAGCATCATGTCTTTATGTACTTGATAGATTCTCTATGTGAATCTTCATGCCCGTGTTTTGTACATTAGTTGATTAGAATGTATCCTACTGTCTTGAACCATTTGGTACTGTTATGTTATCATGATCCTATACCCTACTGTATCCCCCAAACCCATGAATCCTTATGAACTTCTGATTTTATGCTGCCTGCTACATGTTTATCTTCATGTGCCCTATATGTCCCCAATCCTTAAAACCCCCCTGTGAAGGTTTGTGGTGCTGAACCTATCTTGGTTCTTTGTTCCATGTGTGATGCTGTACCTGTTTGGGTTCTAAGGTTGGTCTGTTGCTTGTTGATTACCCTGCTCTTTCAAGCTGCTTTACTAAGACAATTTTACAAAGCTGTTTCCCTTAAATCTCTTTTCCAAAACTATTTTCTTACTCAAGGTTTTCAAACTATATCAAGCACTCTCACTCTACTCTTAGACCCCCCTAAGTTCTGCCCCTTTTGTGTGAGCATTGCCTTGGGACCCTTGAGCTCCCTCTGAACTTTGACACACAAGCGCTGGCCTTTCCACACTGCACTTACTCTATCTTGGCTATGGAATCTGGGTGTGAGCACTGCCCGGGATCCCTTGAGGTGCTTAGGGAACTCTGACACACCCGGATTGTGAAAAGGCTATGAAACAATACCTGGCATTGAGGACATGGAGATATGGGCCTATTCTGTAGGCTCCCTATAGTTAACTTCTTATGTTTCTTCTATTTCAATTATGTAATTCCTATTCAGAGGTCTGTAATAATTATTGTAAAACAACTATGGGGACGGACAGTGAAAATGGGTGGGTGATGTGCATGCTGTAGTATAATCAAGGGTAGAGATCCTGTTTCTAGGTTTATTTTCTCTATGCGCAATAGTAGCCATGTTTAGGTACAACATGCCAAGCATGCCATGCATTAGATATCATGCTACTTAGGCTCATTCATACTGTTTTCTTTCAGCATGTCATTATTTATTGCCTACACTTAGAAATCATGTATATAGGGTAAATAATACCCAACAAAACAATTGCTATCATATGACTCTACCATATGAACCTGTATGAAACTTCATTTAGGAATCATGTCTTGGAATGAATAATGTTAACAAAATCATGTCTCATCTTAGAAATCCTGTTTCTAGGGAAATAACATTAAAAACTATCATTTATGTCTATTCTGAAGCTGTGTATAATGCTGTGATGTGCATCTAGAAATACTGCCTTAGGATAAATGTATTGTTCATGTGCTCACCCTTCTACATCTTAGAAATCTTGTTTCTAGGTAAATAACATAAAAAAATGTCGCCCCTGTCTATTTTGAAACTGTGCATAACTTGATGTACATTTAGAGAACCTGTTTTAGTAATTGTATATGCATCATTCCGCATTAGACATCATGTTATAGGATCGTACTCATTTATCACACCTAGTCTAAATTACAGACATATAAAACAGTCCTCCTGCTCTAACAAACTGGTAAAATAAATCTCTGAATACTTGCAAGACTTAGAACTGCATATTATTAGGTATGACGACCTAAAGCTGTTATCAATTCTGAATGATTACTACACACCTAGGCAAGCCTTAGGTAATCAGCCATAAAGAAATAAAACCAGAGCCGTCTTCTGTGATTAGTGTTCAATTGTTAACATGTTCAAAACCAGTAGACAGGCTTGATTAGGACTTCGTCTATGATTTATGCAATAAAATCTGACCTTGCTATTATCACTTAGACACCATGCTTAGGACCTGAATTTAGACCTTAATTGTGTATGAGACATGCTGTTTACGTGTACTATGTGTGGAGGTATACTTGAGCCCTTTTATTTGCCTTCCATGCTCCCCTTAATTGAAGTCCTATATGTTTTATTATGTGTCGCCTTAGTATTTTCACCTTTTAAAACCCGAGGGTCATCCTAGCACCCCCCTTATGAGATAGAGGTCCTAAATTCCTCCAGGACCGATAGGAAGGGATGGGTAACAACATGCAATTGAGGTCGATACCAACACTCACTTTAGTTACCTTCACGGGGTGGGAAATGATAGATATGGATATGATGACCAGTGCGCTAAAACCATGTGTAGCCCCTCTTTGAGGAGTGTCATACCGGGTATTGCATTGATGTGATCCATATTGTAAATAAACCTAGGATACCCTTGTACTTCCATAAGCCTGCTTAGATTTTGATCCCTTTAAAAAAGTAGCATAACTGTTTTTCAAATATTTGTACTTAGACTTAAATCCCCTATATTTGAGCCCTGCTTGTTTATTTGCTAAATTATACAAATTCACAAAAATATGTTTGGCCGGGAACCACACTTGTGGATCCCGAGGGGTGCCTAACACCTTCCTATTAGGATAATTTCAAGCCCTTACCCTGTCTCTGGTTATCAAAAGTAGTTATAAATGAACCCCCGGTAGATGCCCTAACACACTTCAAAATCGTTAGGTGCGACTCTTCAAAACGCAAAACCCCTTTCCCAAAAGGAACGAGTTGTCTCAACCAATGTCATAAACCCGATTTCGCGAGAAATAGGGGGCGCGACAGCATTGCGATTCTGTTGGAGAGTCTTAGGCTTTTAGCATTTCAAACAACCTTGTGAATTTGTACTTTTACTTTGTTTGATATTTGCACCGTTCCCTTTTTCCCTTTTATGCGAAATTTATTGTTTATCTCTTTCAAGCATTTACTCTTTCCCAAAAACAAAACTGACATGTTTCTTTGTTTCCCTTTGTAACTGTTTTAAATCACTATTGTTGTATTTACCGCTTTCTTAACGTGCAAATACATGACAACATGCTTATTTATTATTGCATAAACATGCTCAACATCATATTCCACTAGTGCCAAACGAAATACTATAGCAACGCTTGATGAGTGGTTGCGCCCTTCCTATATCATTACCCCCTAAATTCAGAAAGACTTATTTGCGGTAAATTAGTTGATCAGCGGTGCAGTCGACGGTTCCGTGCCTTTCCCCCTTGAGTTGTCCGCTCAAGGGTACCACTCTAAAACCCCATAGAAACCTTACTCCGTTGTACTGCTGCATGCATAATGGTCAAACCTAGCCAGGCTAACGTGTTGTTCGCACAATAGCCTTTAAGATAGCCATGTCCAAAAGTCCACTGGGTTTCCATAAACTCAAACGGACCTCATCACGTTCTGTGTATTTATTTGGAGAATTAAATGATTCATGCTAATTGTTGATGTTAAATAGTCGAGTCTGGTGGGGGTAAGGGCCTAACCTTGTTTTCCTTGCAGAAATATGAGGCACGAAGTCCCCATATTCGACATGGTCACCAACATCCCCCCGAAATTGCTAAACTGGTGGGAGGACTTACATTCTAGTGACAAAACCCTCATCAGAAAGTATCTGGGTAATCTACCATCTCTCTTGGAAGTCTGACCTAACAACATGATAATAGAGGTTGCTACCTTGTTTAGGGATTGTGAAAGGGCCGTGTTCCGCTTTGGAGACATCGAAATGACACCTTTGCTAGAGGAGATAGGAGGACTGGCCGGTCTAGTTTGGGAAACCCCGGGTTTGCTAATGCCTGAGAACCGCACAGGCAAGGGTTTCTTAAAAATGATGGGTCTGAAGAAGAATGCATAATTGGTATGCCTAAAGGAATCATACATCCCTTTTGACTACCTTTATGAGAGGTACGGTCACAGAAAATCATACCGTACCTACCATGATGAGTTTTCCATCACATCCTTGGGACACATCCACCGCATGGTATTTGTCTTCATGCTTTGCTTCCTGGGTCTAATCGTATTTCCAATGAAGAAATAAAAGGGTCCATACTAGGCTAGCTATGGTAACCAAAACCCTAATGGAGGGGATTGGCGGGCAGACATTCAGCATTGTGCCCATGATTATTGCAGACATATACCGAGCCTCAGAAAAGTGCCAACGAGGAGCGAGACACTTCGAAGGCTGCAATCTACTACTTCGGCTTTGGCTCTTAGAACATCTACACGAGGGACAATATCGACAAGAGTTTCAGCGAAGGGCGTGGAATGACCACATCGCTTTCCACCAGCCAAAGCGAATGACTTACATTCCCGACATGTTCGCTCAGCCTGAGAATGCCAAAGGATGGGTTAAGATCTTTGATAATCTGACTGAAGAACAAGTTCAATGGATGTTCGAGTGGTTTCCGACAGAAGAGTTCATTGCCCGGTCCAGAGATGCACCATTCCTGATACTAATTGGCCTGAGAGGAACATACCCTTACGTCCCTCTCCGAGTTATGAGACAAGTAGGTAGGAAGCAAGTTATACCCAGGGTCGACACGATGAGTCATGTTCGAGCAGACTTCCAAAATGATGGGAGTCCTCACAAGTGCCAAGCCCAACATATGTGGCACTGTAAGATTGTGATGGAGAAAGACACCATTGAGCTAGACTGATACCACGCTGGTTGCAACCCTTTCTATTCAGGTTGGTTGGAAGACAATTGGGATGGTCTGGGCAAGCCATGATTCGTTCAAGGCCACATGATTATAGACGAAAAGGCCGAGGCGCAAGTCAAATACAACCAGTTGCGCAAAAAGATCCGGGAACGCGAAAGCGAGCGCCGATAAATACATGAGTCCAATAAGAAGCTGATCGAGGAATGGAAAGACATGGCCATCAGCACCAACAAGAGGCTAGGATACTTAGAACGAGGCATAGTAGAACTGGAGGGAAAATTTCTCAAAAGAGTTGAAGACTGTCAAAAGGCTAAAGGGAGCGAAGGTGAACATCTAGCTAGAGCATACCTGTTGCTGGGACTCCACGAGCTGGGGGAGCTGTTCAAGGGAGCCAAAGATGCCGGGTTTGGGGAAGGTCCTTCTGGGACCAAGTAGATAGGAATGTCTTTCTTTTGCTTTATCAATGTAATGAGGCCAATGGCCATTAGTGACCTATATTTCTTATTTATTTAGCGTCATTTTGGGATTCGTCTATTTCTTATCAATAAAATGAGGCATTTAGCATTTTAAGTTCTCCAAATCAATTTGTCGCTAGGCCTACCTCAGGCTCAAAAAGGTTCTCAAATTAGGACGCACTTTACATTCCTGCACTATGTGTTTAAATATTGCAATACTTTTCATAATCCTCACTGACTTGGCTACCTTTTGTCTTTGTTTTTGTTTTCTTTCTTTTATTATTACCCTCCCCAAAGGTTAGTTCGTGCACTCTGGCATTATCATCTTATCTCACAAGATCCAGGGGCCCTCCACCCACTCCTCCTCCTAGTCCTCCTAAAGGCAAAGGCAAAAAGAAAATGGAAGATTCAAGCAACATCAGGAAAGAAAACACAGTTGAATGGGTAGAGGCCACTGACGACCAGGGTATTCGGGTCCAAAATGACACTATGTCGCAGCTAGAACAGAAGCCCTCGGGGTAGCAGGGCTAAATAAGCACTATTCATTGCCTTTCATTAAATGATTTTCCTTTTCGCATTTTCAATTCCTGCAATAAGATTTTCAATGTTCAAAACATTTATTCAATTTATCAAAAGCACTTTTAAGTTTTATGAATCAATATTTATTAATGTTGTTTTTCTCTCACTACTTTATCTCTACAACATTACTATTACTTGTCTTGATGAACCAATGACTGTGACACGTAACGAGACAACGCAACAAACGAACATTGACATAGAAGACGATGATATACCTGACGAGATTGTCAAATAAGTCAAGAATTTTGAGAATAGACCTAAGTCCAACCTGGACAAGACCGAAACTGTCAACCTGGGAGATTCAGAAAATGTCAAAGAGACTCGAATCAACATTCACTTGTCACTGTCAAAGAAGAATGAATACACAGAATTCTTGAAAGAATATGAGGACATATTCGCTTGGTCATACGATGACATGACTAGTATGAGTAAATCTATTGTGGCTCACAAACTGCCAACCAATCCAATGTGTCCGCTGGTAAAGCAAAAGCTCAGAAAGTTCAAGCCTGATATGAGCTTAAAAATCAAGGAAGAAGTCACCAAGCAAATCAACACTAAGGTTCTCAGGGTAGTGGAATACCCGACATGGTTAGCTAACATCGTGCCAGTACCGAAGAAAGATGGGAAGGTCAGAGTCTGTGTCGACTACCAGGATCTCAACCGGACCAGTCCTAAAGACGACTTCCCCTTGCCAAATATACACATCTTGATTGACAATTGTGCCAAGCATGAGCTACAGTCATTCGTAGATTGCTTCGCTAGTTACCATCAGGTCTGGATGGATGAGGAAGATGTTGAGAAAACGATTTTCATTACGCCGTGGGGAGTATACTGTTACAAGATGATGCCATTCGGCCTGAAGAATGCTGGGGCCACCTACATGAGGGCTATGACCACTATCTTCCACGATATGATACACAAAAAGATCGAGGTATATGTGGATGATGTTATTATCAAGTCCAAGAAAGCCGCCGACCATATAGAAGATCTGAGAAAGTTCTTCAATAGACTGTGGAAATACAATCTAAAATTAAACCCCGCTAAGTGTGCATTTGGTGTTCCCGCTGGGAAATTGCTCGGGTTTATTGCGAGCCGTCGAGGGATAGAATTGGAAACTACCACTGCCAAAGAACAAGAAAGATGTAATGAGCTTCTTGGGAAGGCTTAACTACATCAGCCGGTTCATAGCACAATATATAGTTATATGTGAACCTATCTTCAAGATGCTGAAGAGAGATGCCGCGACCAAGTGGACCGATGATTGTCAAAGGGCTTTCGATAGAATTATGGAATACCTGTCAACACCACCAGTCCTGGTACCGCCTGAGCCAGGTAGACCTTTGCTACTCTACCTTGCAATGTTAGATGGAGCCTTCAGCTGCGTTCTGGGGAAGCACGACGAAACAGGAAGAAAAGATCAAGCCATCTATTATCTCAGCAAGAAATTCACTCCGTACGAGGCCCAATATTCTTTATTGGAACGCACCTGCTGCGCTTTGACTTGGGTAGCTCAGAAGCTGAGGCACTATTTCTGTGCCTATACTACATATCTTATATCGAGAATGGATCCAATGAAGTACATCTTTCAGAAGCCCATGCCCACTAGCAAGCTAGCCAAGTGGAAAATCCTGCTGAGTGAGTTTGACATAGTTTATGTAACTCAGAAAGCGGTCAAGGGACAAGCATTGGTGGACCATCTTGCTGAGAATCCTGTGGACGGAGAATACGAACCTTTGAAAACGTATTTTCCTGATGAAGAGGTATCATTCATAGGGGAAGACATTGCAGAATCCTATGACAGTTGGAGAAGGTTCTTTGATGGAGCGGCGAATTTCAAGGGAGTCGGCTTTGGAGCTGTCCTGATACCGAAAACCGGTCAACATTATCCAGTATCCGCAAAACTCAGGTTCCCTTGCACCAATAATATGGCCGAATACGAAGCTTGCGTCTTAGGGCTCAAAGCCATTGACATGAACGTTCAAGAATTTCTAGTGATTGGTGACTCAGATTTGCTGGTACATCAGGTACAAGGAGAGTGGGCTACTAAGAATTCCAAGATAATGCCGTATCTGCACCACGTGCAGGAATTGTGAAAGAGGTTCACCAAGATAGAATTTTGGTATGTCCCCAAAATCCAGAATGAGTTCGCCGATGCGTTGGCTACTCTGTCCTTTATGATTCAGCATCCAGACAAGAATTTCATTGATCCTATTCCAGTGAAGACCCATAATCAGCCTGCTTACTGTGCCCATGTTGAAGAAGAAGCAGACGGAAATCCTTGGTTTCATGATATCAATGAGTATTTGTGAAAAGGAGAGTACCCAGAGCTCGCAAATCCTACTTAGA
This sequence comes from Nicotiana undulata, assembly GCA_005239495.1. NCBI lineage: Eukaryota > Viridiplantae > Streptophyta > Magnoliopsida > Solanales > Solanaceae > Nicotiana > Nicotiana undulata. The sequence goes on along the minus strand of ML292931.1, from coordinate 173,964 downwards.
AACGCACACTTCGGAGACTATCCAACAACTTCTTTCACATAGGAGGAATCCTGTATTGGAGGACTCCCTTTGGGGCTATTAAGATGTGTAGATGCAAAGGAAGCATTCAAGCTACTAGAGGAAGTCCATGCTGGGACTTGCGACCCGCATATGAACGGTTTTGTTTTGGCGAAGAAGATACTCCAGGTCGGTTACTTTTGGATGACTATAGAAACAGACTGCATCCAGTATGTCCAAAAAAGCCACCGCTGTCAGATACATGCAGACATGATAAAGGTACCTCCAAACGAGCTTAATTCGACGAGCTCACCATGGCCGTTCACCGCATGGGGCATGGACGTTATTGGACTAATCGAGCTTGCCGCCTCCAACGGATACAGGTTCATTCTAGTAGCCATCGACTATTTCACCAAATGGGTCGAAGCAACATCCTACAAAGCGGTGACTAAGAAAGTCGTGACCGACTTTGTTCGCGACCGTGTTGTTTGCTGGTTCAGAATCCCAGAATCAATCATTACTGATAATGGCTCCAATCTCAACAGTGACTTGATGAAAGCTATGTGTGAAACCTTCAGAATCAAACACAAGAATTCCATAGCTTACAGACCTCAGATGAATGAAGCTGTAGAGGCCGCTAACAAAAACATTAAGAAGATATTGAGGAAAATGATAGATAAGCATAAGCAATGGAACGAGAAGTTATCATTCTCCTTATTGGGATATCGCACCACAGTTCGCACATCAACTGGGGAAACTCCTTATATGTTGGTTTATGGTACAGAGGCTGTTATTCCCGCTGAGGTAGAAATTCCTTCCCTAAGGATCAGACATGAAGCTGAGCTCAGTGACGCAGAGTGGGTAAAGAATCGTTATGAGCAGTTAGCCCTAATAGACGGAAAGAGAATGAATACAATCTGCCATGGTCAACTCTACCAGAATAGAATGTCCAGAGCCTTCAATAAGAAAGTCAAGCTAAGACATGTCACACCGGGGAAGCTGGTGTTAAAGAAAATCTTTCCACATCAAGATGAAGCCAAAGGGAAGTTCTCTCCCAACTGGCAAGGTCCATACATGGTTCACCGAGTACTGACAGGAGGAGTCCTCATACTTGCAGAAATGGACGGAGAAGTCTGGCAAAAGCCAATCAATTCAGATGCAGTCAAACGTTACTATGTGTAATCTTTTATGCTTTTATCAAAGATGTAAACTGAACTACGCCTGACTTGATTCCCGTTTAAGAGGGGATACGTAGGAAGCCCTATGGGTTCGGTCACAATTCAATAAAATTTTCATTTCCCCCAACAATTGGAAACCGGGGCAGAATTTTGAGGAGGACCCTTAAATTCTGAAGTAAGTTTAGCCGATCGCCGCACGAGCAGCAAACAAAAACATCAATCCATCAAACTGGGGCATAATTTTGAGGAGGACCCTCAAAATTCTGTAGCAAGAGGGGTTGCAATGTCTTGAGCCGCATCACGGTCGTCGGTTCATCTAAAAGATATTTTAAATTATATATTTATACTGTATTTTTACAAAATCATGCATATTTGTTCTTGAAAACAGCCTTGTTTAGCAAACGCAACCCCAATGATACAAACAGTATCGTCAAGCAGAACGAATCAGGCAAAGCTAGCGGGGATACAAACTAACCTTCCTATTTACAGAACTCACGATTTTTTTCTTTGGATGCAGGCACTAAGATTGCAAAATCCCGAACATACTATCCACCCGAAGGGCATATATTGTTCAAAGACAGGATTCTCCAAACCCGTCGCGCACGCCGACATCTATTATCAACACAAGTAATGCTCCGTAGTCACAATGCTCCCAATAATCACAATGCCACAATATGCTATTAGCTAAGGAACTCTACTGTCATTTTTTATTTTATTTCTTGCATAAGGCTACCATTCTGCCTTCCGAGGTTAAGTTCTACCTCCATCTGCATTTTGCATAAGGCTACCTTTCTGCCTTCCGGGATTAAGCACTGTCTCCATCTGCATTGCATAAGGCTACTATTCTGCCTTCCGAGGTTAAGCTCTACCTCCATTGCATTTTGCACAAGGCTACCTTTCTACCTTCCGGGACTAAGCACTGTCTCCATCTGCATTGCATAAGGCTACTATTCTGCCTTCCGAGGTTAAGCTCTACCTCCATTGCATAAGGCTACCATTCTGCCTTCCATTTGCATAAGGCTACCTTTCTGCCTTCCGAGGTTAAGCTCTACCTCCATCTGTATTTTGCATAAGGCTACCTTTCTGCCTTCCAGGACTAAGCACTGTCTCCATCTGCATTGCATAAGGCTACTATTCTGCCTTCCGAGGTTAAGCTCTACCTCCATTGCATAAGGCTACCATTCTGCCTTCCATCTGCATAAGGCTACCTTTCTGCCTTCCGAGGTTAAGCTCTACCTCCATCTGCATTTTGCATAAGCCTACTTTTCTGCCTTCCGGGACTAAGTACTGTCTCTATCTGCATTGCATAAGGCTACTATTCTGCCTTCCGAGGTTAAGCTCTACCTCCATTGCATAAGGCTACCATTCTGCCTTCCATATGCATAAGGCTACCATTCTCCCTTCTGAGACTAAACTCTGTCTCCATCTGTATCTTTGCATAAGGCTACTTTTCTGCCTTCCGAGGCTAAGCTCTTCCTCTAATTTTCTTTTCGTCGAAACTAAATGCTATCTCAAGCACTATTTATTTCACTTTTTCTACGGGCTAAGCTCTGCCCTTCAATACGCAAGACTAAGCTATGTATTGTAAGCATCATACTATTGCATATTTCATGGGCTGAAATATCGCCAACTTATCCAAAGGCTTCATCGTTCGGAGGCACCATCTTCATGGCCCGAGAACACCATGCCATGGCCTGAGGATCTCTTTCAATCTTTTAAATATCATTAAAGGCATCATGGTTTGGAGGCACCATCCTCATGGCCCGAGAACACCATGCCATGGCCTGAGGATCTCTTTCAATCTTTTACATATCATTAAAGGCATCATGGTTTGGAGGCACCATCCTCATGGCCCGAGAACATCATTTCATGGCCTGCGAATCTCGCATAAAGCAATCCATGGCCCAGGACATCATGGTCTGAGGATGTCATCCTTAAATGTCCAAAGACAACATTCATGGTCCGACGGGAATCTGCATCATGTTTAAATTATGCAATATATGCTTGTATTGTTTATTCGCAGGTAATCCGACGAGCAACGGTCATCCTGGCAGGAGCGATCCTGCTCCAGTTCTCCTAACTACCCCGTAAGCCGTTTGTTCACCCAACCCCATACGTTGCATCCGTTCTTGTGAAACTTCATCGGTATACTTCGCCGATGACTCCTGAACTACATACAGCCTGATTCCTGTAAAACCAGGGTTATGTAGGCAACTCGAAAACCTGAATCTCTTCAAACCATTTCGCTCGGTCAAAATTGGCCATCATATCTTTACCCGACAACTCTTCCATCCTTCCCGGGTAAAGAGGGGCAGCTGTTGATACCCAATGTTTCCTCAAATTATTCTAAAACTTGCATATATATACCTTCTAAATCACTTTCTATAATAATTGGTATTTTTCCATATTATTCCATATTTTACCAATTTATTGTCTAATTTATTCAGTACTTTATATCCCATAATTATTCATAATTTCATTACAAATAATTTCAAAATATTTCTTAGCTCTATATATCATTTTATTATCCTATTAGGATTTAATTATTTCACAAATTAGCCAATTTGACATTGTTTGGCTATAATCACAACAATTTTGTAACTATAGCCTAATTGTGCATTTTATACTATTTTAATTCAATAATCAGTCATTCGATGTTTTAAATACCAGTTAATTACCTCAATTTCACCTATTTAGCCTTAATTTCATTTTATGTAGCTATTTTTATTAATTATTTACCTATTTAATTGGGTATTTAACAATTAGCCAATTTTTATTTAAAATCTGGCCTAAATTAAACTTGGTCTTTAGCCCAATTACATAACCCAATACCCAGGACCAATACCCTATCTTACCCGACACAACACCTTATTTAATCCTGGCTGTTGATCAATTTTGATCAACGGCCCAAAATCACCCCTTCCTTAATTAGTCCTAACGACTACCCCCCCTCATTCTCACTTCTCTCACAATCTCTCTGGTTCTCTCCAGAACCTTCTCGTCTGCTCTTCTTCGATGGACTCTGTCCTTCCTCTCCTGCCACCTCTCTCGCCGGAATCTATGGCCTCTCATCATATCCTAGCCTCTACTTCACCCCAGGTCGGTTTGATGCTACCCTGAGGTCTTCAGGAGAATCTGGAGCGGTTCAACTCCTACCCATGGTCCCTCATGCCATTTTCCGGCCACCTCTGGCCATTCGAGTAAGATCTACGACTTTTCCAGCTAAAGTTTGTAATATTTTAAGGTTTCTTATCTTCTCTGGGTTCTCTGAAACCCTAACTCTTAAGATTTTTCAATTTCTTTTAGATCTGTCTTAGATCTGTGTATATTATGAGCTTTTTGTTGTTTCCTCAAAGGTTTTTCCGATTTCTTTCTAAAGTGACTCTTCATCCTCATAACTAGGGTTTCTGAAAACCTTTTCTCCAAAATGATTTTTCTGATTTTAAGTGTTATTCTATGATTCTTGTTGTGTTTAAACGATTTCCGTTAAGTTCTCTCTTAACCTAAATTATTATGTTGAAAACCCCTAATGCTTTGCTTTAATCCTGGACTCTGAGTTCGTCTTTACTGTATGCTCGTTCGACTTGTCTGTATGTTTGATTCTCATGAACATGTCTTGATTAATTTGAGTATTTTGTGATACTCTAGTAATATCCTATTAAGGTTTCCGACTTGGTTCTGCCTGCTTCAAACTTGTTTATTTGTTTATTCGTAGAAGTCTACACTATTTCCCTTAATCAGTGCCATTCTTTGATTATCGAATCCCTGATTCTCTGTGATCTTACCCTATTTTGTTCATCAGTGTCTCTGATTTTTGCTTCTCCCGCTCATAGCATGTTTATTCTGTTAATTCCCTCGATCATTTACTATGTGTTAATTTGAATCCCTGATTCTTTTACCCTATTCTTGCTTATTCTATGATTGTCCCATTCATTTGTGATACTTTCCTTTAATTGATATTGATTTCCTATAATTGATACCTCACACATCTCACGATGATTTCCTTAACTGATTTCCAGCCTTTAAATTATTTCCTGCCTTATTTTATGGCCGGTTATGCTGTCAAACTAATTCATATTTATTTTCCTTAATTAAAACCTTATGAATCTATCCCTAGTTGCTTGCTCTATGCCTATTATGTTTGAATTTATTTCCTTATCTGTTATGCTCCAGTTACTCATTGATTTCTTTCCTTATTTGGTCACTTGTCTTTACCGTTTGAAGCTGACTCCCCTAATTAAGGGAGTACTCAGACTGATTTTTATTCTTAATTGATTCTGAGTTCTATAATTACTAAACAATTGATTCTTGCCTTATTTACCTAGCTTCTAAATTACTATATATGCACAGTCTTCCTGTTTTTCAAAGGAAACACACACACATGAACTAATCTGTTTAACTCTCTAATTCAGAATTAAAACTTGCTGCTCTTTCTATTCTCTCTTCTATGCTACCTGCTACTACTCTAAGTTGGCCGGCTACAAGCCAAGGCTAACTACTGTGCATCTCCTATCTCTATCTTTGTGTTACTGTTTTCTTCACCTCACTGGTATGTTCTAATTTAGATTTCAAATCTCAAATCAACATGTTTATACTACTTGCAATTCATTATGTTTCTAGTTTTCTTTTACTTAATATTTTTGTTGTTCAACATGTAACTAGGATCCTGAACCCCATTCACATGTAAAGCTATCCTCTACTTGTCATAAGCAATATGTATTTATGTACTTGATACATTCTCTATGTGAATCTTCATGCCTGTGTTTTGTACGTTAGTTGATTAGAATGTATCCTACTGTCTTGAACCATTTGATACTGTTATGTTATCATGATCCTATACCCTACTGTATCCCCCAAACCCTTGAATCCTTATGAACTTCTGATGTTATGCTGCCTGCTACATGTTTATCTTCATGTGCCTATATGTCCCCAATCCTTAATACCCCTCTATGAAGGTTTGTGGTGCTGAACTTGTCTTGGTTCTTTGTTCCATGTGTGATGCTGTACCTGTTTTGGTTCTAAGGTTGGTCTGTTGCTTGTTGATTACCCTGCTCTTTTCAAGCTGCTTTACTAAGGAAATTTTACAAAGTTGTTTCCCTTAAATCTCTTTTCCAAAACTATTTACTTACTCAACAAACTATATCAAGCACTCTCACTCTACTCTTAGACCCCCCTAAGTTCTGCCCCTTTTGTGTGAGCATTGCCTTGGGACCCTTGAGTTCCCTCTGAACTTTGACACATAAGAGCTGGCCTTTCCACATTGCACTTACTCTATCTTGGCTATGAAATCTGGGTGTGAGCACTGCCTCGGATCCCTTGAGGTCCTTAGGGAACTTTGACACACCCAGATTGTGAAAAGGCTATGAAACAGTACTTGGCATTGAGGACATGGAGATCTGGGCCTATTCTGTAGGCTCCCTATAGTTAACTTCTTATTTTTCTTCTATTTCAATTATGTAATTCCTATTCAGAGGTCTGTAATAATTATTGTAAACCAACTATGGGAACGGATAGTGAAAATGGGTGGGTGATGTGCATGTTGTAGTATAATCAAGGGTACAGATCCTGTTTCTAGGTTAATTTTCTCTATGCGCAATAGTAGCCATGTTTAGGTACAACATGCCAAGCATGCCATGCATTAGATATCATGCTACTTAGGCTCATTCATACTGTTTTCTTTCAGCATGTCATTATTTATTGCCTACACTTAGAAATCATGTCTATAGGGTAAATAATACCCAACAAAACAATTGCTATCATATGACTCTACCATATGAACCTGTCTGAAACTTCATTTAGGAATCCTGTCCTGGAATGAATAATGTTAATAAAATCATGTCTCATCTTAGAAATCCTATTTCTAGGTAAATAAAATTAAAAACTATCATTTATGTATATTCTGAAATTGTGCATAATGCTGTGATGTGCATCTATAAATCCTACCTTAGGATAAATGTATTGTTCATGTGCTCACCCTGCTGCATCTTAGAAATCCAGTTTCTAGGTAAATACCACAAAAAACTGTCGCCCATGTCTATTTTGAAATTGTGCATAACTTGATGTACATTTAGAGATCCTGTTTTAGCAACTGTATATGCATCATTCCGCATTAGACATCATGTTATAGGATCGTACTCATTTAGCACACCTAGTCTAAATTGCAGGCATATAAAACAGTCCTCCTGCTCTAACAAACTGGTAAAATAAATCTCTAAATACTTGCAAGACTTAGAACTGCATGTTATTAGGTATGACGACCTAAAGCTGTTATCAATTATGAATGATTGCTACACACCTAGGCAAGCTTTAGGTAATCAGCCATAAAGGAATAAAACCAGAGCCGTCTTCTGTGATTAGTGTTCAACTGTTAACATGTTCAAAACCAGTAGGCAAGCTTGATAAGGACTTCCTCTCTGAGTTATGCAATAAAATCTGACCTTGCTATTATCACTTAGACACCATGCTTAGGACCTGAATTTAGACCTTAATTGTGTATGAGACATGCTGTTTACGTGTATTATGTGTGGAGGTATACTCGAGCCCTTTTATTTGTCTTCCATGCTCCCCTTAATTGAAGTCCTATATGTTTTATTATGTGTCGCCTTAGTATTTTCACCTTTTAAAACCTGAGGGTCTGCCTAGCACCCCCCTTATAGGATAGAGGTCCTAAATTCCTTCGGGACCGATAGGAAGGGACAGGTAACAACATGCAATAGAGGTCGAGATCAACACTCGCTTTTAGTTACCTTCACGGGGTGGGAAAGGGTAGATATGGATATGATGATCGGTGCGCTAATACCACGTGTAGCCCCTCTTTGAGGAGTGTCATAACGGGTATTGCATTGATGTGATCCATATTGTAAATAAACCTAAGATACCCCTGTACTTCCATTGTTTACATTGTGATCCCTTTAAAAAACTAGCTTAACTATTTTTCAAATATTTGTACTTAGACTTAAATCCCCTATATTTGAGCCCTACTTGTTTATTTTCTAAATTATACAAATTCACAAAAAACTGTTTGTCCGGGAACCACACTTGTGGATCCTGAGGGGTGCCTAACACCTTCCCCTTAGGATAATTTCAAGCCCTTACCCTGTCTCTGGTTATCAAACATAGTTATAATTGAACCCCCGATAAGTTTCCTAACGCACGTCAAAATAGTTAGGTGGCGACTCTTCAAAACGCAAAACCCCTTTCCCAAAAGGAACGAGTTGTCTCAACAAATGTCATAAACCCGATTTCGCGAGAAATAGGGGGCGCGACATCAAGTGCACTGACACTGCAGAACAACATGCTCAGTTGTATATAAAAAGAAATAGTCAGGCTCCATGGCACTCCAGTTTCCATTATCTCGGATCGAGGGGCCCAATTCACAGCTAGCTTTTGGAAGAAATTTCAACAAGGTTTGGGAACGCATGTAAATCTCAACACAACCTTCCACCCGCAGACTGACGGACAAGCAGAGCAGACTATCCAGACGCTCGAGGACATGTTACGAGCTTGTGTGCTTGATCTTAAAGGTAACTGGGATGATCATTTCCCCCTTATAGAATTTGCTTACAACAACAGTTTCCATGCCAGTATTCAGATGGCCCCATTTGAGGCTTTGTACGGTAGGAGGTGTAAGTCTCTGATTGGGTGGTTCGAGGTTGGAGAGGCCGAACTGTTGGGACCGGATCTTGTGCATCAAGCCATGGATAAGGTTAGAATCATAAAGGATCGGTTGAAAACTGCTCAGAGCCGTTAGAAATCCTATTCGGATGTTCGTCGCAGGGATTTGGAGTTCCAAGAAGATGACTGGGTGTTCTTGAAGGTATCTCCCATGAATGGGGTCATGCGGTTTGGAAAGTAAGGGAAATAGAGTCCGAGATATGTCGGGCCCTATAGGGTCACTCATAGGATAGGACATGTGGCAAATAGGCTGGAGTTGCCCCTGAAATGTCATTGGTGCACCCGGTGTTTTATGTGTCCATGTTAAAGAAAGTGATTGGAGACCCGTCTGCCATCGTGCCGGTTGAGACCGTTGAAGTTAATGAAGAGTTGTTGTATGAAGAAGTTCCAGTTGCTATTCTTGATAGACAGGTTCGTAAGTTGAGAAATAAGGAAATTGCATTGGTTAAAGTATTATGGCGAAATCAACAAGTCGAAGAGGCCACATGGGAAGCAGAGAATGAAATGAGAAAGAAGTACCCTCATTTGTTTGAATAAGTCAGGTAGTCGTTTATGAAGTTGTCATCTCTAAGTAATTGCATTTTGTGTCATATTGTGTAGAGCTACCACTTCCCTAATCCCCCATTCTCTAATGAATCCTTAACTTGTACTACATTTGTGTGTTATTGTGTTAACTAAATTATGTGGAATTCGTTGAAGTGCGTTTGGGGGGCTCTCTGACAGGTGGATAGGCCTAATTATAGAGGAAACTCTGGCAAAATGTTTAGAAAAATTGGGAGTTAGTTAGATTTGGGGGTTGGCATATAGTATTTTCAAACCCAAGTGATTCCCCGATCCTCATTCGAGAACGAATGATCTTAAGTGGGGGATGATGTAAAGACCCATAAAATTCTTAACTAAAAACGTGCCCAGTAAGGTCCCCACGTTGATGTAACCATAGAAATTCTTAATTCAAACCATTTGGAGTGAAAAGTACCCCTGGACTTAGAGGTTAGAATTTTGCAAGTTGGTGCGGATCTGCGGTCCACTATGCGATCGCATAACAAGTATGCAGACCACATAGTGGTCGCATAGTTGGAAAGTTTGCTGTCCATTTTGAGGACAGCTATGCGGCCCAAAATGCGATCGCATATCATGTATGCGGGCTGCATAGCTGTCACATAATTGCACCTGAGTTTTTGCGGAGGGAGTTATAAGGCGCACTATGCGATCGCATAACAGGTGTGCGGACCGCATAGTTGCCGCATACTTGGGAAGTTCCCTTTTCTTTTTGGCTCAGCTTAAGGCCAATAATGCGGCAGATTTGCGGACTGCATAACCGAAATGCGATCGCATTCGGACCGCAAACCTGCATCTGGGCTCCTATTTTCTAATTTTTAAAACCCGACCCCCAGCCTAATATAACACCCATCCCTCTTAATTTTAACTATTTTTTGATAAATTAGAGAGAGGAGAGAGTGGGTTCTAGAGAGAGGGAGTCCCAACTTCATCAATTTGATCCTCCATCACTACTCAGGCTTGGAATTGATCAAGTAGGACACCATTTTCTTTACCATAAGAGGTAAACTTCTACCCCATCAACCTTAATTTCTAGATTTTGTTAAGATGGACCTTGGATAGGTGAATTCATGGGGATGGGGGGGGGGGGGGGGGGGGGGGGGGATTTTTGCCGAGTTAACA